>PVJO010015199.1:0-45772 GCA_004026905.1 Hystrix cristata | reverse complement strand
ATCTTTCTTCCAGCGAGGGTGTTTGGCTCCTTTGTCAAAGATGAGATATTTGAGTGTGTTTGGAGTTATTTCTGCATCTTCTAGCCTGTTCCATTGGTCCTCGGGTCTGTCTTCGTGCCAGTACCATGCTGTTTTTATCACAGAAGCTTTATAATATAATTTCAAGTCGGGGATTGTGATGCCCCCTGCCTTATTCCTGTTGCCCAGAATTGTTTTTGCTATTCTTGGTCTCTTCTGGTTCCAGATAAATTTCACGATTGCCTTTTCTAATTCTGTGAAGTATGTTATTGGAATTTTGATTGGAATTGCATTAAATCTGTATAGTAATTTAGGAAGTATGGCCATTTTCACTATGTTGGTTCTTCCTACCCACGACAGAGCCTAAATGAAAGTATTCCGATAGACTGACATTTATTTCAGATTCTTTAAAAATCCTAGTAATCAGACTCTACCAAAAAGATGTATAACTACATTTCTTCACTGTTTGACCTAGTGCTGCAAATGTGCTTGTGATCTGCACGAGATCACAAGAAATGAGTCAAGGAAGGGAGAATCCCTTGGTGCAATCAGGACATGTTCCAGGAATTGCATGTGTGGTTGTACCAATAGGAGCTTGACTATATCCTGTTTTCCATAACTGTGAAGCACATAGGATTAGAACATATGATCCAGGTATAACTAGAGTTATCGAGGATAGCGCAGACAGCAGCTGTGGATCCTTATGAGGAAAGCGACAGTCATAGTTCATAACACTGTAAGTCTTCTATGGTGCATGAGCACTTTTAAGAAAAAAAACTGCAAAAAAAAATTACCTTCACACACTTTAACCTTCAAGAATAACTACTTAGCCAAGTGTTTAAGTTGCTTATGTAAACAAGAGGGTTTAAGTAAATGTAGGATGATGGCAGCTGTTAATATCATGTCTTTTATCATTAGAGCAAGAAGAAAAGAACAAGTAGAGAATACATCGTATACAATATTTATTGAGGAGAGTATGTCATTTGTCTATCATTCATATATCCAGATTTCCAAAGAAAACCCTAATTTCATGTATTCTTCCCAGGAGTCAGACCAAACACCTTAATTTTTGTTTGGAAATATGATCAGTATAACAATTGTCTCTAAATCAATGTTCAGGTAACAACTTGACTTTTCAGTAGTATTCAACTGCTGATATTCAGAGAGATATACATTGATCTTAATTGTTTATAAGCTATTGGCACTTGGAATCAAATTTTTTCTACAATATAATATTGTGGCTAATTCATTCATTCCTTCACAAAATTTTAAGACATATCTTCTATGATATTAGGTGTGTGTGCATATGTGTGTGTGTGTGCGTGTGTGTGTGTTTAGGAGAAGGCATGGAGACACAGATTGGAAGTATGTGTGTGTGTTTAGGAGAAGGGATGGAGACACAGAATGGAAGTGTGTGTGTGTGCGTGTGTTTAGGAGAAGGCATGGAGACACAGACTGGAAGTATGTGTGTGTGTGTTTAGGAGAAGGCATGGAGACACAGACTGGAAGTATGTGTGTGTGTGTTTAGGAGAAGGCATGGAGACACAGACTGGAAGTATGTATGTGTGTGTTTAGGAGAAGGGATGGAGACACAGAATGGAAGTGTGTGTGTGTGTGTGTATGTGTGTGTGTGCGTGTGTTTAGGAGAAGGCATGGAGACACAGAATGAAATACCAACCAACGCTGGCTGGAGAAAGATGGCTAAGAAGCCCCTTGTGTCTGTCCCATGCCAAAAAACAAAGCAACACCTATATTTTGAAGAAAATAAAAGTGCCAGAGTATATCAACAGCCACAGAACAAAGGCAAGGAAACGCCTCACTTCCACCACTCCATTGCCCAATGGGAAACAGTTCAGAACCAGGAGTGACTTCTCCCTGTAAGGTTAAAGTATGCAAGAGGAACCCAGCAGACACCATCCCCACCAAGGTCACTTGACAGTCCTCAGCTTTGGTAACTACTGCAGTCTTCACGGGCACCAAGCCCAGCTGAGAGCTGCCCAGAGGCAACACAGCTGTGCTCCACACCAAGAAGAAGCCAGTGCTGTGCCCCATCCCCACAGCCCACAATGTTACTGCACTGCATCATCTTGGAACCAAGTGCTCTGGAATATGTCTTGCCCTGGGGGTGAGGACACACTGTGGCCTTTCACCTCTGAAGGTTCGTCACTGCTACACTATCCCTACCTGGTAGACTGCCAGCCATAGGCTGCTGCTGTATCCTACCCCATGGAAGCAAACTGCTGCACCCTGCCTCTCCCAGCCATCGCTGCACATGGTCCCTCAGGGCCTGAACTGACTTTGTGCTCACCTCCCAGGAAACTGATGCTTTGGCCACTCAGAGCAGTCACACCAGGACCAGAGCCAAGGTCTCAGCCAAGAGCTGCACTTCTCAGGGGGGTAGCCAATGCGACATTCCACATGTCAAAGAAAGAGCATTTGGCTGAACTTGGACTTCCTGCCCACTGGACTGGAAAACTGTAGCACCCTGCTTTTCTGGAATTGCATTAGCTCCCAAGGGCCAGGTATGCTAAAATACTCCTTCCCTTTAGGGAATGAAGTTATTCTTGCACTGCTGGCTTTTCCCAAGAACTCTAGTCACATCTGTGCTCCTTCATTCTGGGATTTCACTGTCACCGCATCTAGCCACACAAAGCTGGGCTCCTGCTGTGTCCCACTGCTCCAGAGTCCAGAGTCACTACTACATGACACCTCATCTCCCAGAGCCGAATTTGCCACTGTGCTTCATTGGCTATAGTTCTTGGATTACAACTGCACCCTGCACCCCAGAGCCCAGTCCTGCAGACCATCCCCTTTTCCCCTGAGATAAGCCCTCCCTCCCAGGGCCAGGGCCATGACTACAACTCAGACCCTTAAAGCTAAGTAGTTGGCTGGAGTATGCCTCAGAGTTATAGTCCCCAGCTTTGTGGGAAATCTGCCTCCACTCACTCCTTGGAGATTAAACATGTACTCTAAGCCTCATGTGCCATAATAGTTTCATGAGACCCTGAGCCCAGGACCCTGGTTCCATAGGCACCTAGAGAATTTGTGCACAGGAACCCAGTATCACTGCATCTGCCTGTGGGTCTTCTCAGACTGCGCACCAAGCAGCATCTCCTTAACTAAGTTTCCCATTGTGGGGAAACTGAGAAGAAGAAAACCCCACAAAGCCTTGCCACTGAGGACCCTAACAGCACATGCTATTTCCAGCACTGCCACAAACTCCTAGAGACTAGGCCACTGAGGGACCACAGCTATTAATGACACCCGCCACAGCTCAGAAAGCTACACAAAGGCTCTACTACAGCATTTATTTGGAGCCAGAGCCACTATATCAGTCAGTGCTCACTAGAGAAACAGAGTTAATGCAAGGCATACAAATATAAAACGATTTCTATGATTGGCTTACAATCATAGAATGGCCACCCACAGAGTGAGGTGTGGAAAAGTGCAAAAGGGCTTATCTGTGCATTGGAGATTCAAAGGATCCAGTCAAAAACCTGGAGCTCATAGTAGTGTCCCATGTGAGCCCATAACAGGAGGCTGAGGATCCGCAAAGAAAGGTTAATGAGTCTGTAATGGAAGCTGAAGAGTCTGTGCTGAAGCCTGAAGAGTCCACACTGGAAGCCGGGACGCCTTGTCCAAGGTAAAGGTGAAGATTGGAGCTCTTCCCAAGAGAGCAGAAGAGAGGCTTCCTTCTTTGTTCCTCTTTTATTCCATTCATGTGGTGAGCCTATCAGTTGGTGTCACTCTCACCTAGCTAGGGTAGGTCCTCTGTTTCAGTAAATTCCTTTGATCACACCCAGAACTATACTGATTCAATTTAGTTGGGTGTTTCTTACTCAAACTGACACAATCAGTCAAGTATTATGGCCACTGGAACTTTCCCAATATCCAAGGGCCCATTTGTGAAAGTCTCTGTGAAGGCTACACTGTGAAGAGGCTTCAGACATCAACAGAGAGACACAAGAAACTTGAAAAAGCATGGAAACATTCTATTACCATAGGAACACAATACTTTTTCTGTGCGGAAATGAGAATTTGCTGAGTGCCTAAAAAGAAATTCAAAACAATGATTCTACAAAAACTTAGTGACATACAAAAGAAGGCAGACAATTCAATAAAATTAAGAGCTATCTCACGATCTAAGAGAGAAATGAATTAGAAAGAAACAAATTTTGTATATGTGCTGCCAAAGCAAGCATGAGAAAGAAACAAATTCTGGAATTGAAGAATTTAATAAATTAAACAAAAAATACAATGGAGAGCATCAACAACTGATTAGAGCAAGTGGAACAAATAATCTCTGAACTTGATGACAGAGCTTTTTTAAATACTCCAGAGTTTAAAACGAAAAAAGTATGAAAAGGAATGAAGCAAATCTTGAGGACCTTTGGGATACCATTAGGCAGACAAATATTCACATTATGGGAGTTTCAAAGGGAAAAGAGATGGGAAAAGGCACCAAAGCTTATCTAACAAAATAATCCGTAGATGTTTCCCAGGTCTTGGGAAAGATATGGACACCCATACCTATGTAGCTTTGTAGCCAGAACTATAGCTCAGAGGTAAAGCACTAGCCTAGAACATATGAAGCATTGAGTGAGACAGAGAGAGAGAGAGAGAGGGACAGAGAAGAAACAGATCCATGAAGATCAGAGGTCTGCCGAGAAGGTTCAACCCAAAAAAGTCTTGACGAGGCACATTATAGTCAAAATGTTAAAAGACAAAGAGAATTTCAAAAGCAGCAGGAAAAATGTGTCAAGTGACATTCCAGGTAATCCTGTTAGACCATCAGTAGATTTCTCAGCAGAAACCTTCCAGGTCAGTAGAGAATGGGATTACGTATGCAAAGTGCTGAAGAGGAAAAAACAAAACAAAATAATACCAGCCAAGCATACTATACTCAGCAAAGCTGAGCTTCAGAAATGGAGGAGAAATAGTCTTTCCAAGACAAGTGAAAGCTGAGAAGAGTCATCACTAGAAGGCTTACCTTGTAAGAAATGATTAAGGAAGACTTTTAATAAGGAAAAAAGGATTGTAATTACCAGTGAAAACAAAGGAGAACATAAAACTCACTATGGTAGAAGTAAATTTATAGTCAAATTATACTAATAATATCCATTATTATAACGATGATGCATAATCTTCCAGGTCTCTGAATGAAGATCAAATTTCAAAATGCTAAGATATTATAGCAGCTAGCGGGATGTGGAGATGCAGTGAGGCAGAAGGAAGGGTTACTTGAACTCAGGAATTTGAGATCGACCTGGATAACATAGTAAGACCCCTTCTCAAAAGAAAATTCTGTAGCTACAGTAAGTTCTTAAGGAATATACAATATAAGATGATACAAACTGTGACAGCAAAAATATAAATTTGGGCCAGGGAGGGTAAGTGTCTAGACTATTTTATGTGCCTGAATGAAGTTGTTATCAATATGAAGTAGACAGTTATGTTTTACATAAGCCCCATGGCTTAAAAAACTATAGTAGATAGAAAGCTGACTAAAAAAAAAAGGTAGCTTATCACTAGAGAAAATAACCAAACCACAAAGGTAACCAAGGCAAGGAGAAAGGAACAAAGGCACTACAAAGCAACCAGAATACGGCACAATAAAGGACGTAGTGTCGTTAACTCCCTCACTTCAAACATGTTCTTGTCACTTTCTGAGACAGCTCTGGAGCTCCTCCTGCTGAGTGTCTTCATTACACTATTGTGGCTGCCTCAGTGTCCTGCACTGACTCAAAACCTTTCCCTTTCATGATCATTTTGACTTCAGAGAAGAGCCGGAAGGACCCAGTGCTGATCCAGTGAATATGGTGGATGAGGACACATCATACTGTTTTTATGAGTTTTTACATTCTGTTGACTGACACTCAACAGCAGCTCTATTTTTTACCATACTTCATGAAGACACTCACGAAGGAGGACTTCCAGAACTGCTTAAGAAAGTGGTAAGAATGATGGGATAAGTGTGTTTGCAGTGAGGGAGAACTGGTACCTCGATTCATAAACGCTTTTGTTTGCAAGCAATTTGCAACAACAAACAGAACAGGCATTCGACAAAATTTTGTTTCTGTTGGCAAACTCAGGTGACAAACATGACTACAGCCATCTGTCACATACCAACACAAATGTGGTCATCTTTTCCAAAATTGTAGAAGAAATTTAGTTGGTGAACCAAGGTACCTCTGTATTTTGAGAGGGATTAAGAGCAATACGTCTTTTAGTGTAATAATTTTTTTTTTAGTGTAATAAATTTTTAAAAATTTATTTAGCTAGGTGTGGTGGCACATGCCTGTGATTCCAGCACTTGGGAGGCAGAGGCAAGAGGACCACTGTAAGTTCAAGGCTGGCCTGGGCTACATAGTCAGCTCAAGCCCAGCCCGAACTGTGTTGCGAGACCCTGTCTCAAAAAACAAACAAACAAACAAAAATTAAACCTTTGCCATATTTTTGATCATCCCATATAAGTTAATCTCTCTACTCAAAAGACATAGAGTGGTTGAATGGGTGAAAAAATAAGTTTTCACTGTCTATTTTCTGTAAGAGAGCTATTTCAGCTTTAAGGACACACTATACTGAAAGTGAAGGAAAAGAAGAACATATTCCATGCAAATACTAACCAAAGGACAGCAGGGGTAGCAATACTTATTTCCGATAAAATAAAACTGCAAAGAGTTACAAAAAGTTCCAAAAAGTATTCATTATAAGAGACAAAGAACGTCAATTATGTAATGATAATAGGGTTCTATCTAGTGGGTCCAAGGGTACACAACAATTGGACACGTGTGTCCACCCAAAAAACTAAATATATAAAGCAATTAAAATGGACACAAAGAAAGAAATAAATAACAACATCATAATAGTTAGAGACTTCAATACCCCACCTTCAACAATAGATAGATCAATCAGACAGAAATTAATAAGAAAATACTGGAATTAAACAGCACTTAAGCAAATGAACCTAACAGACACATAGAGAATTTTTCATCCAACAGCAGTAGAATACACACTCTTCTTTAGTGTACATGGAACATTCTACAGAATGGACCATATGTTCAACTACAAAGCAAATCTGAATAAATCCAAGAAGATTAATATCATATTTAGTATTATTTCTGACCACAGCTATATGAAACTAGAAATCAATAGCAAAAAAGTCTTGGAAAATTATCAAATATGTGGAAATTAAACATGCTCCTGAAAAACCAATGAGTTGGAAAAGAAATCAAAAGAGACATTTACAAATGCCTTGAGACAAAAGACAATACAAATAACATATCAAAACCTATGGTGAACGGTAAAAGCAGTTCTAAGAGTCAAATGTAAAGAAATACAAATGCCTTTAAAAAGATTTCAAATAAATAACATTATGCCTCTTTGAGCTATAAAAAGAATGAAATAAATCCAAAAAAAATAATTTTTAAAAAATGAAATAAAAAAGCCAGAACAGGAATTATTGCCATTTGGAAAAAATCAATAAAATCAAGAGTTGGTTCTTTGAGAACATAAACAAAATTAATAAATCCCTACCTAGACTACCTTAGGGAAAAAAAGAAGAGTCACATAAACAGAAATAGAAGAAAGTAGAGAGAGAGTCCTTAAAAATAAAATCATAAAGGCCTATTATGAACAATTTAAAAACTTAGAGAAAAATGGGTAGATTCCTAGAAGAACATAACATACCAATATTGAATCATAAATAAATAGAAATCTTGGGGTTGGGGATTTAGCTCAGTGGTTACAGTGCTTGCCTTGCAAGCACAAGGTCCTGAGTTTGATCCCCGGCACCCCAAAAAAAAAAAAAAAAAAAAAAATCTTGAACAGATCAATAACAGAAAATAAAGAGACTGCAGAAATTATTAAAACCCTTCCAACAAAGAACTCCCAGGACCAAATTGCTTTACTGCTAGCAAGCATTCAAAGAACAATTATTATCAATACTTCTTAAACTCTTTAAGAAAACAAAGCTAGAGAGAATTATACAAACATATGTTGCAAGGTTAGCATTAACTTATACAATACCTAAGCCAGATGAAGACACCACAAAAAAATTATAGGCCACTATTTCTGATAAACATTGATGCAAAAGTCCTCAATAAAATATTAGCAAATCAGGGGTTGAGAATTTAGCTCAGTGGTAAGTGCTTGCCTAGCAAGTGCAAGGCCCTGAGTTTGATCCCCAGCACTGCCCCCCCAAAAAATAAGCAAATCAAATTTAACAACACATCACAAAGATTATACATCATTGTTACATGGTAGTTTCTTTAGAAATGGCTCACCAATCAAAAGTATTCTAGGTCCTTCTTGCCTCAAACAAAGAATTGGACAAGAAAAGCCACTAATGGTGTCAAATGTTTATTTGAAAAGTGCAAGGTAAATGGATATGTGAGAAACCAGCTCTGCAGAGTAAATTTGGGCTGAACAAAGAGAAAAAGAGGGTAAAAGCAAAAATGAAAGTACATGCCACACTTGAGAAACAGTGTGGGCTACCATGCAGACTCACACACAATAGCAGCTTTCTGTGATGGCTGTTCTTTTTGTGCCATCCACATCTCCTGGGAGCTCCTGAGAAGTTCTACATACAAGGTCCTGGTGTTGCCCTGGGATCTTGTGATTGACAGGTCCTGCTCATTTCCCCAGCCAGTTTAGCCACACCCCACCTCCTATAACATCATGACCCAGACAGATTTATCCCTGACAAGGCTAGTTTAACATAAGTCAATCAATGTGTTATAGCTTTGACAGACTGAAAGCTAAAAATCACTTGATCACTTCAATTGATTTAGAGAAAGCATATGATAAAATTCTGTGTGTTTCTTTGATAAAAACTCAGGATAGTTTAGATTAGAAGAAAAGTCCTTCAACATAATAAAGACTATTTATGAAAAATCCACAGCTAATGTCATAATTAACAGAGAAAATTTGAGAGCTTTTCCAATAACATTATAGACAGCTAAGTTAGGTAGAAATATTATAGGCAGTCAGACAGGGCTGGGCCCTCGACGGCATCGATATGCAAGAAAAGAATACACTACAACTATGACCAAAGGTGCATCCATTGAAGGCCAGGCCTCAAAATAAGAATAAAATGACCAGGGCTACACACATGTCTGGTAGAGAAACATTGTAAGCTGAGGATTATTCAGTATCATCTGATCCGATAAAGCCTAGACAAATATTGGTCACCCCAGTGGGCGACCAGGACCTCCAGATGCACTCTGTCCTGGAATGTCTTTGTTCTTTCCATGCCCATTTGCTATGTGACCTGTATCCCCATTGGATGGATATTACCTAAGCGACTATACATGCAATGTGATTGGCTGATCATAGTTCTGACCTACGTTGTACCTACCTTGTGATTTTTGCCCTATAAAACTTCCTCTGAAAAGTGGGCTCATTGGCAGTCCACTCAGGTCCCCTCCCTTCTCTCAAGAGCTATCTTTCTCTCAACAGATTTTCCCACTTTTAACCTCCTTTGTTCCTTAGAATTCTTTCTTCAGTTTTGGGAAACACGAACTCAGCATATCTGACATCTAGCAGGTTGGGAGTCATATTTTTCCCTTATATCAATAAGACTGATCCACTATTAGACAGCAATGTTCATTCTCAACACTTCTATTCAAAATAGTACTGGAAGAACTTGCAAGAGATGGGACAATACAAAGAAATAAAAGGCATCCAAATCAGAAAGGAAGAGGTAAAATTATTTGTATTTGTAGGTACCATGATCTCAAATATCTAGAAAAACCCAAATATTTCACACACACACACACACACATGATCATAATTAACAAACGAATTCAGTGAAGTTTAGGATACAAAGTCAACATAGAAAAACTGGTAGCATTTATTGATACAAATAACCTACCTGTAAAAGAAATCAAGAAAACAACAATGGCCTCAAAAAAGGTAAATACTGAGGAATAGGAACAAATTTGAACAAGGAAAGACTTGTACATAGAAATTATAAAACAATGATTAGGCATAAAAGAAGACACAAAAGAATATGGTGTGTTCATGTATCTGAAAAAAAAATATTTAAATGTACTACCCAAAGCAATATACAGTACAGATCTAATGCAATCACTATCACAGTTCTAATGGCATTCCTCACAGAAATTTTTTAAAATCCAAAATTTTGTGTGGAACCACATAAACCTTGACTAGCCAAAGCTATAATGAAAAGGAAAAACACAATTGGAGGCATCATACTTTTTGGTTTAAAATTGTAAAGCTGTAACAGTGTGGTACTGTCATGAAAACAAATACAGACAAGCGGAGACAAGCAGAGTAGAGAGCCTAGAAAAATGTCTAAACATATGTGGTAAACTAATTATTTTTCCTGGTTTACAATACCCAGGTCTGCAAGCTCTCTCTCCCTAGAGATAAACAGCAGTTTGAGATTATACTGTGATTAGCACCACCTGGCCCAGTGCCCCAGCGAGGCATCTGATGCATAGGTGGGGGACCAGAACAACTGGACCCCTAGTCCCCTCCCTTTCCAAACATTCCTTTGATCTTTCCAGGTGCCCTTGCTACACAACTCCCTTTCCTATCAGATCCTTAGATAAGTGCCTATACTTGTAATCTAATAGGTTCATTATACAGGTAGTTGTACCACGTTGTGACTTTGCTCTATAAATTATCCCTGACAAAAAGCCTTTATGCCACCCACTCGGGACCCCTCCTGGAAATCCAGGAGCTATTCTTCTCCTTATTTCCAGTAAAACTCTCCTAACTTCCTCCTTTGGTTTGCAACTTCATTCCTGGATGTTATGAGACCAAGAAAGTGGCACACCTGTCATCTAACAGGTCAGGAGGTGTTTTTCCCATCACACTAAGGGTTTAGCAAATTTGAGTTATATTTAAATTTCCTGGTTTTTAACACAGTAAAGTTCAGGTGAGTTGAAATATTCAATTTAAATGAATAAAATACACAAGTGCAAGGCCCTGTGTTCCATCCCCAGAACTGAAAATAAATAAATAAAATCTTAAAAAACTACCAAAAATGATGTTTATTAAAGGATGGAAAGGCTTTTATAATGCTGAAGTATAACTGATAAAGAAAAATAGTGTACTTTATTTAAATTTTGAAACTTTTATTGTCAAAAATACCATAAACAAGACTAAAAGGTAAACAAATAACCTGGAAAATAAAAGTACAGCATACATGAAGAAAAGCTGACATGCTTAATATGGAAAGACAGTCTATAAATCAAAAAGAAAAAGATGAGCAAAAGTATAATAAAAATGCAAAAATACAAAGTAAATCTAAAGAAAGCATTCAATCTTACTACTCAGTAATTATATATTTAAAAATGGTTTGGATTTTTTAACATTTCAAATTGGTAAATGTTTAAAAGAAGTATAACTCATGTTTGTTGCCCTAAGAGTGTAAATTAAGCAGACATTTTTTAGGAGAGAAATGTTTAAAAACTCACATTCCTTTTATATGGCAACTTCACTTCTTAAAATATATCTAAAAGTCATAATCTAGTATATAAACATTCATTGCAGTGTGATTTAGCAATATAACTTTTTCACAATGAGGACCGGGTGAAATAAATAACGGTGTTATAGTTTGTATCTAAATGTCCCCCCAAGGCCTCACACAGTCATAGGTGGGGCTTTTTCAGAGGTGGCTGGATCTAGAGCGTGTGATTACCATGTTAGTCCACTGACTGGTTTGGCACAGTTCTGCTGGGATGAAGGATGTAATACTAGGATTAAAGGTGCTGGGATTAAGGGTGGGAGTGCTACCCACCATAAAGGCAGATAGTCTGGATGGGATATAAGGTTCAGAAAGAGGCTTGTTGTCCCACTATTGCTTCCCTTGTTTACCTTGCTGCCTTCTGCTCATCTGCAATGCCTCCCTGCCTTGGACACAGCTGATTATGGACTGAAACCTCTACAAACTGTGAGCCAAATAAACCTTTCCTCCCTTAATCTTGGGTGTCAGGTATTTTGTCCCAGCCACAAAAGGGAAGTAACTACGACGAACAGTATATACATACTGTATAATGCAGTGTAGCTAGTTAAAATCCTATTGCTGAGAAAAGCAAAAGTAACTTGGCACACGGTAAATTGTTCACGATATCTTTTCTGTGATAAAAAACAAATTGTAAAGCTACAAACTGAATGTAACAGCATTTTGGTAAACATCCATAGAGAAATATGTCAATAAAGAAATTCACCAAATTGTTTTCATAATTATGCTTGAGAGATGAAATTGCAGGTAATTTTTTCTCAGCATTTCTGTGTTTTTCAAATTTTCCACACTGCACATGCACAATTACATATTTTTTATATTACAAAATAAAATGACACATTTACAAATAATACTCACAGGTAAAGCACTCAAAAGCCAATGAGTCCCTGAGCTTCTAAATGAAACAAACCATTTGGAAAGCAGCAATCAGAATAAGCCTTTGAAGAAGCTTCAGAGAAACAATGGATGCACCGTGAGAACATAATATTGACTGAAATAAATCAGACACACCCTCTTAAAACCCAAAATATAAATAAAGAGCAAAATAAAAGACAGGTAACGGGAAGTAAGGAGATAGATCTTTGTCAAACGGGAAGCAGATCAAGAGATGGAGGGAGGAGGGAGAGAAGAGGCGAGTGAAAAAAGACATTAAGACGTGTAACGTACATTTGCCAATTTCCCACAAGGAATGTAAACATTATGTCCTGCAAACATGTATTAATAACACAAAATGTAAGTCGCTTCGGCTGAAATGCGAAGAAAAATGTGCAAAACAATGTTGCTCTGAAACTGGTAATAAACAAAGGATTCCTCAAGCGTGCCGACACCACTACTGGGCGCCAGTTTCCGCCAGTGTTCTGGGAGCCGCAGCTGTAAACAGGGCAGGTTCTGCGAGTCAGCAGCCAAAGGTCAGTGCCCACCAGCTGGCTCGCGTCAGCAGTAGGTTAATTGCTTCACCTCAGAAACTGCGAAGTATCAGTGATACTCAATAGCGCGGGTGCGTGCGTGTGTAAATAAAAGCACTTTGTATTTCCACCACCTGACAGTCTCAGAATTTCTGTGCGCTTTTGAAATTGGAGATATTGAGGAAAAGCCTACGCCTGTTCAGCAGATAACCCCTGACTGTATTTATCTCCTCTGTGGCACTTTGCCGCGATCCTTGCAAACGCTACACCAGCTGCTTCTGCAGGCTGGCGCAGCGGTTCCCGGCGGCGCGGGGGGAGCCTGCGAAGGGAGGCCGCACCGGGCAGGGGCGCTGGGTGCGAAGGAGCCGCGGAAAGGGGAACAGGACGGCTCAAACGCAGACAGGCTTCCTGTGACAAGACTGGTGACTTTCAGTCTCGCACATCACCGACCAGAGAGATAAGAACTGAGGAGAGATTAGAATCGGGTCAGCACGGTGGTTAAAGAATCGCCCGGAGGTCTAATCCCTCCCTACCCGGTGAGTCAGAGGCCACCGCCTGTCCCGCCCGCCCCTCCCTACAGGTGACCTGGGCGCGGCCGGCCGACCCAGACCCCGTTCGGGGAGGGCGATCGTGACACGGCTCGGGGAGGGCGATCGTGACCCGGCTCGGGGAGGGGAGACCCGGACCCCGTTCGGGGATGGCGATCGTGACCCGGCTCGGGGAGGAAGGGCGATCCGGACCCAGCTTGGGGAGGGTGATTCGGAGTCGGATCGGGGAGGGGAGACCCGGACCCGGCTCCGGGAGGAAGGGCGATCCAGACCCGGCTCAGGCCGCGCCTCCTCCGGCCCCGCCCCCGGGACGATCCTCCTCCCGCCGCGGAGCCGCGCGCAGGTGGACCGGGCCGGGGCGGAGCCCCGAGTCCACTCTTGGGTAGGGCTGAGGCCGCGGGTTAGGCTGCAGGATCTAGAGGCCGCAAAGGAGTACAAGCGTCTGACCCTGGGCGTTCTTCTCCTTTTGATTTCCTGGGAATTCCCTTTCCGGACCGAGGTAGGCCTGTGGGGAGGGTGGGGAAGCAGGAGGCGGTGGAGGAAGAGGTGTGGTCGCCCAGGGCCGCCCGAGCCTCCGCTCTTCCAGCGGGAACGGTGCCTGGAGCAAACTCGGGCCGAAGCGCTGGACTCCAACACCCATTTCTCTGAGTGTTGGATGGTTATAATGTTGCGCCGAATTCATCAGATCTGAAGAGTCTTTTTGAGGGTTCAGCTGAATTTTTGTTTCCGCAGAGCAGCAGAGAGATCACCTCCAAGTGATTAAAAAGAATTTTAGATATAATTTAAGATCTCACCGAACAATGAAATAATCATAAATAATTAAATAGGGTCCATGTGTTAAGAAAAACGTATTTGAAAGCAGGAGACTCATGGGTTCAAATCTCGTCTCTGCCACTTAGGGTACTCTTTTACCACTGTGGAAGTCGTCTGTAAACCAAGCATCATACTATGATTTGCCACACAGGGCTTCAGCAGCACTAAACACAAAGCCTGTGTTCCATAAATGCTGCTTCCTACGTGTTGGCAGTAAGCGGTGACCTACTGTGCCCGAGGGCCGGGTCAGCCCAGAGTGAGCTGAGCTAGGTAGACCAACCTCTGGGCTGCTGGAATTGAACGGTTTACAGAAAGAGAGTCCAAAACATTCAAGAGGTGGCAGGTGGGCAGCAATAAAATCACCTGGCTTTTTGCCACTTTTCAAATATGTAGAGGATGATATTGAATTGTTTGTTTTAAAATGATACTGACTTTTGTATTTGTGTGCACAAAATAATAGTACCTGTGCTTTGGCAGTCTTTACCTCCTAAGCTTAAATTACAGGGAAATGGCCTTACTTTGTGATTTTTTTTAAAAAAATGGTAATTTGTGAATGTTGCTTAGTTTTACTAATGTCTCTAGCTTTGAGTAGAGGGCAACTTAGTACCTATGACTGGTAACTTCCATTGATAGCATTTTATGTTTTTATTTTATTGATGTATTTAAATGTTTCACAACTGATCCTAAAAACATCATATTTCAGTTGATTCTTTTTTTCAAATTGTAGAGTTGAGGTTCTGAAATGTACTTATTAGATATTGCCTGGAGGATTATGCACAGAATTTTGAATGAACTTTACAGTGTTATTGAGCCCTGGGGTCAAACAGTGGTTAGTGTAATTAGCTAAAACTTACAAAATAATCAAATCGATTTAGAATAAATTAGAGTATAATATTTTTCAAAGAGGAAATGCACTTTTATGCTGAATATATATTGCTGAACTTCTTAAACCAAATTATTTGATTTTATATTTTAATAAGTGTACACCTATACGAGGAACAGTAGCCCCCACATAAAATATATCTACTTAAACATATTTAATGTTAAGATTAATCTGTTTAACTGCGCAACTGTGTATAAGTCTTCTTAGTTACTTTTAGTATACATAGAAGTTCTTCTACTATACCTAATAACACTTTATGACAAACTATTAAGTGTTTGGGTCAAATAGAACCAACAGTGACTAAGAAAAATTAACTTTTCTAGTTATATTCAGAGTACTTATGGATTACATGTCTTTTTCACACATAATTAAAAGTTTTATGCCTGACCTTGGTTTTAAACTCCTAAAATAAGAAGCATCTTTTAATTGTAAAAGAAACCTAATGTTAACAGTTCATTTACTTATGCAGAATCATTGATTATAATGTAGGTGGAGAATTTAGGATTGCTAGCAATACAAGAGCTTCATATAAAAGTTGAGATTTGTGAAAATATTCAGATGTAGGCCAGTCAAAACACAACCTCTGAGGAAGCACTTCTCAACATTCTCTCTTTGCACTGAAGTCTAGATTTAGAGAACTATTCTGAGGCAAAGTTAACCTATAATTAAGTATCAATCATAGTGATTTCATCATTTCCATAATATAATCCTATACCAGACTAGCTAATGCTGGTCATAGAATATGGAGAGGTCTCTTTTTAAGTCATGGGGATATTTATTATCTTAGACAGTTAGAGGCCAAAAGGAAAACCTCCTGACCAGAGCCCAGTAAATAGATCGCAAAAGGAGCTGATTCTTTTTTACAACCAGTATAAAAACAGGATAAATGAGTTATGACCCACATGAAGTCAACTTTTAGAATTTCTTCTTGGAAGCTCAGCTGAGGCAGAGAAACCTCGAGCTCCACCACAGGAACAGTTGCAGAAGCTATCTGTGGCAGACTGAGCAGCTCCCTCCCAGACCGAGTAGGGGCAAAATGTAGGAAGTCCTTTAAGAAGCTTCAACCTGACTTACATCTCCACCTGCTCCTCCTTTCCTTGCCTCCCTTAGGGCATGCTGGGCCAAATAAAGTGCATTGCATTAGTGCCATATAAAGATGCAACAGGACACTAGAGACTTGGCATTTCAAATGAGATTCTACTTGAACCTATACCCATTGTATGTTCAGATACAAGTCTGGTTGTGTTTAATCCTGTTGAATTCAAGAACTGAAATACATTCTTATTTTATCTCAAGACAAAAATTCTTAAAGTAACCAATGTGCTTAATAAAGTGGTAGTTTTATACCCCAACTCTCAAGTTATACCATATGTCTTAGTTAGCTTTTCTAGAGTCAGTGGTTGTAAGAGAGCAGATTTAATACAGGATACATATAAGTTACAATATTCACCTACAAGCCAAATGCAGGAAGTGCCGAATGTCTATCTAGGCACTGGAGACCCGAAAGATCCAATCAAGGGCTGGGAACCCACGGCACTGTCCTGTATATGGTCCATGTCTTCAGATGATGGCTGAAGAAATCTTTAACTGGAACCAGGATACACTGCTTACAGCAGAGATGATGACCAGAGCTCCTCTGAACCAACAGCAGCCATCCTCAACAACAGCAAGGCCCTGAGCTCCTTCCTCAATGAGAACAGCTAAGTTCCCTTCAGGAGAACCAGCCGCAGCAGATCTTCTCCTGGGAAACAGCCCACCAACTAGCTTCTGCTCCCAGTCTGCTTTATGTTGCTTCAGCAACAGTCCTCAGGTGGATCCTCTATGCCTAGAATCACACCAACTCAGTCCAGCTGGGCATTCTGGCGCAAGTTGACCACAATAAGTCCACCACATCATCCTTCAGCAAGTAAGGCACATTATTTAGAAAGAAGTGTGGGCCCTAATGTTTCGCAGAAGTAATTCTTCCATTAACTCTTTTCCTTTCTTTTAAAAACTAGATAGCGAGGGCTGAGGATTTAGCTCAGTGGTTAAAGTGCTTAACTTGCAAGCGCAAGGACCCGAGTTCGATTCCCAGCACCAAAAAAAAAAAAAAAACAAGAAAAAACTAGATAGCGGATGAAATCATTGATGGTGTGTGGCTTTGTCTCATTTCCCCAAGTGATGCAATTGCATGTGACTCTGCACTTCCATGCTCTCACGTTCCAACTCAGAGCTTTGAGAAAACAGCTTTGTTTTAGGGATCTATGCCTATGTGCAACTTTTCATTATTTCTTCAGACTGTAGCAATATTTTCCTAAAGAAACTCCATGTCGACAGTCTTTGGTATAATCTTACCTTATAATACCCACTCGCTTTACTGATGTGATAGTTCTTTGTTTTAGTTACGTTTGCTGAGGGTACATGTGTGATGTGAGAGATGCTCCTGGTGTATGGTTTAGAATAGTGCTTATGAAGTCAAAAATCACCCATGCTTTTATAGTTCTTAATTTTATTAATGTTTTATTGTTTCCTATATAATAAATATTAAATATTTTATAAATGCTTCATATATCTGCATATATTCATTTACCATGGAAGTCACAAAAATGAAATAATAATAAACCTTTTCTAAAAGATCTAGTAGTCAAATTAAGTAAAATAAAATAGTAAGTACAGTAATACCTTGATTCACAAATGCTTCTGCTCCCAAATAATTCGGTTAGTGAAGAGAAGTGTTTGGCAAAATTTTGCTTCTGTTTGTGAACTCCACATTGGGGATGAACATAACCAAGGCTGTCTTCCCCACTCTGACACGTGGTCATGGCTTCAAGTTGAGATTGCAGTTGCAGACATGTGCACACATGCCGTGAAGCTTTTCTGAGTGTTTTTTTAGCACGACAGTACTGTACAGTGTTATTCAATGCCACGTGGCTCCAAAGAAAATGCAGAGCAAGCATGGTGGTGAAAAGAAGGTGCAGAGTCAGAATACACAGAGCGTAATGAAGGTGAGAGGAATGTGAAGAGCAATAATGGAAGTTACAAACAAGTGCACAGCATGAATGGTAAGAAGAAGATTTTGGAGAAAATAACTGTTGAATGAATCAAAGAAAAAAATTGTAGAAAAGCAAGAGCCTGATATTTGTGTGACTCATCTGCCTTCAGAGTACACGATGGCAAAGTCTACAATCTTGACTATTTTGAAGAATAAAGATGCCATCAAGGAGCTGATGTGGCAAAAGGAGTAACCAAGCAGAGGACACAAGCGCCGGAAAAGGTGGAAAAACTTTTGTTGGTGTTGTTGAATGAGAAACAGCTGGCAGGTGACAGTGAAGCTGCCATAAGTGAGAAAGCCAGGAAATTGCACAGTGATTTATGGCGAGAAAACCCCTCTCCAAGGTCAACAGGTAATGAATTTAAAGCCAGTAGAGGATAATTTGATAAATCCCAAAAGAGAAGTGGCACCCACGGTGTGGTAAGACATGGTGAGGCTTCAAGTTCTGACAAGGCATCTACAGAAGCCTACAAGAAAGAATTTGAGGAATTCATGAAGGCAGAAGGATATGTCACTCAACAAGTGCTCAACTGCAGTGAAACAGGGCTCTTCCGGTAGAAGATGGCAAACAGAACCTATATCACACAGGAGGAAAAGGCACTGCCAGGACGCAAGCCCAAATTCAAGTGCCAATCTGAAGATTAAGCCGCTACTAGTGGACTAGCCCCAGACCCCTCAGGCATTCAGGGAACAGAATGAGAACAAGGCCAGACGACCTGTCATGTGGAGGACCAATGCAAAAACTTGGTTCACAAGGCAGCTGTTCATGGAGTGGTGCGTGAGGTGTTTGCATCCACCATTAAGAAATATCGGGGCTGGGGATTTAGCTCAGTGGTTAGAGTGCTTGCCTCGCAAACACAAGGCCCTGAGTTCAATTCCTGGTACAAAAAAAAAAAATATCTTTCTTCTGACAACCAACTCCCTGAAAGGTGCCTTCTGACGGGCAGTGCCCAGCACACCCTCCAGCCTGGGTGGATGATGTGGACACTGAGTATGACTTCATAAAGGTCAGGGTCCTCCCCCAACATGACATGGACCAGCAAGTGATCTGCAACTTCAGGAGGTCACTGAAGAGATGCCCTTGACTCTGAAAGAGTTCTGGAAGAAACATATCAGTGTCCTCCACTGCATCAACATCAAAGCCTGGGAAGATGTCACATATTGAACCTTAAACTCAGCCTGGAGGAAACTGTGACCAGAACATGTCACTGAACATGACTTTTTGAAGGGTTTGACCCACAGGCAGTGGAGGAGATTGTGTCTGGATGTCCATGGTGCAGAGACAGGAGCTTGGTGAGGACCACAAGGAGGAGCTGATGATGGAAGAACTTGTTGAGCTCCAGAGTGAGCAGCAGAAGGTGCATGTTGGGGGCATCCACTGAGAAAGAGGAAGACGAGGAGGTTAACAGTGAGGCAGTAAAATCCATTATGGAAAAATGGAATAATGGTCAGGATTTCCTTAAGAAGCACCACCCCAACATAGCTGTAATGAATGGAGTGTTGAATCTAATGAAGAATAACATAGTCTCTCATTTCTGGAGTTATACAGCACATGAAACACAAATGACATTAGACAGAATTTTCATCAAAATTGATCCTGCAGCAAAGAGACAAAGGAGAGGAAGCCCTTGAAGGGGATCTCCGCAGTGTATTTCTGGAGGGTGACCTTCCCTCCAAACAGTAATCTCCTCCCCACCCACTTTCCCGTTCTCCACGCCAGAAGTTGCCTCGAGCAAGGTTACTGTTCTCTCTGTCTTCATACTGTACTATACTTTGCTTCAGATTTTCGTGGTTAAAAAAAATACATATGGTCCAGAACAGATTAACCTTATTTACATAGAGCCTTATGGAAAAATTTGATTCCGTTCATGACCAATTCGGTTCTCGACCAGGATCGTGGAACAAATTAAGTTTGTGAACCAAGGTGTCACAGTGATGAGAAAGTTGCAGATCATTTGCTGCGACCGTTCATATGCAAAAGAAATTCTAGGAAGTCATCAACTCTTTTCTTTTGGAGGTTCTTTTCCCTAGTTTTTTTTTTTCTAAAATCATGACCCTTGTGACAGTCAGAAGCAGGAGGCTGTAGATACAGACAGCGGCTTCCTGTGCGTGGCATGGTAGCCAGCAGAGAGAGCGAACTTGAGAAATATTTGTTGAATATGCAAAGGAGTGAACCAAATTTTCCACTTTTAAATAACCTCTGCTTGGACACCGGATGGTATTTGAAGTCACTGGCCCATGTGAGTCTGTTAGGGCTTGAATTTGCCTGCTCCCACTCTCTGGCTCAACACCACAATAACTAACAAATCTAGGCAAGCACATGTGGAGGCAGGAAGACAGCACCAGGGAAGGTGAACCATTAATGCTTCATTTTTGTTGAGCTGCCCACACACTGACCCTAGCTCCTCCTGCTTCCTCAGGCTCCAGATCCCATCTGCCTGCTCAGAATAATCCTGCTTGCTGACTTAGACTTGCCTGGCATTTCCAGTGCTGTTTATTTCTCCAAGACTTCATTGCTAACCTGACAAATGCCCTGACTCTTGACATAGATCTATTTTGTTGTCCTGACATCTGTCAGGGAAAAATGAAAAATTAAGTAAGAAGACTTACTAAGTGGTCTTAATTTATATACAATCTACGTTAATAAACTCTGGCCCCAGGGCCTGATAGGGCCTATGATTCCCCATCCAAGAAAAGTCATATGTTTGCAGCAACCGGCTTCATTCTCTAGTCATGGTTTATTATGTTGTTCCCAAAGAATTAAGCATCTAAAGAAAGACCTTGAAGCTTCTAGACCTGGGTTTTTTCCTCTTCATCTCTGCTACTCATGACCTCTCTGTTTATCTTTCTCTTAAGCCTTTGAGAAAGCTAACTGAGACTTTTACATCTACCAAGTCTCAATAACTTAAATTTTCAGAAGAACTCTACTGGGTTTTAATTTGCTATCAATCATGGTGAATAGGAATAGAGAAATAGAGAGGAGAAACTATTTGAAGCCATAGACCAAATGCCTCACTTCAGCATTAATTAATAATACCAATAAGAATTTACCAAATCTTTTTCTTACCTTTTAAGCATTTGAAAACTGTCTAAATAATTTTAAACCAAATTTTAGATCGGATATGGTCAATATTATTTTCTATCCAATTGTCATATACTGCCTACAAAACAAAATTGTTACCCTTTTTTTATTTTCTCTCATTAAATTCCACTCAAATGTGTTTCTTCCTAAGGTCAGAAAATAACATAAAGATCACTGAAAGCCTTTTCTTCTTCTTTTTTTTTTCTTTTTTTTTTTTTTTTTTTTTTTTTTTTTTTTTTTTTTTTTTTTTTTTTTTTTTTTTTTTTTTTTTTTTTTTTTTTTGGTGCCAGGGATTGAACTCAGGGCCTTATGCTTGGTAGGCAAGCACTTGAACCACTGAGCTAAATCCCCAGCCCTGAAAGCCTTTTCTTCTGCAGTCTTCTGAAGCTGCTGTGATTTATTTTAGCATAGACTACAAGTTCGACAATATAATTAAATATCAATTGTTTGCTTCCTTTGGTGATATCTGATTTTTTTTTATTAATACAAAGAAAGGAGAAGGCACTGATTGTAAGGCAGCTGCAGTGATTCTTCAGCCCATCACTGCCAGTTGCACCTCGTGATGATAGCAAGCGTCCACCGATGGCTCTTCAGTTTACAGTGTGCCCAGTATCTGGTGAGGACCTGCTGTCTGGTTCATACATGGTGTTTTCTAGCTGTGTCTTCACATGGTGAAAGGAGCAAGACAACTTTCCAGGATCTCTGTTATAAGGGACATAATCTTATTCATCATGGCTCTGCCCTCATCCCCCAATCACTTCCTAAAGTTCCTACTTCTTAATGCCTTGGGATTTACATTTCAGTGTATGACTTTTTGGAAATGCAAACACTTAGACCTTGGTGCAGGGAAATCAATTAGGAGGCCGATACAGTGATCCAGGAGGAAGATGATGGAGACTTGGCATAGGTTGCTAGCAGTGGAAAAGCTTTGGAATTCAGGTTATATCTTAAAAGCATCATCAGTAGGACTCATATTTGGAATAGAATTATTTATAATGAAGGAGGAAACTGAGTCTTAGTTTTGGTGCATGATTATGTAGATGGGAAAGAATTGTAGAAGACCGAATTCTGGACCATGAGAGAAAGTGCTTCTGTTTCAGCTGTGTTGGTCTTAAGATGCCTGTTAGAAATCTAAGTAGAGATCAGGTGGGTTGTGATGTGAGCCCAACTCAACAGACAGAGACAGGCTATAGACAGAATAGTTTACCTGGGAGAAAGTAGAAGGATAGATAGAGAGGATGGAATGAACTCTCAAACCAGCAAGCATTTGGAGATCACAGAGAGCAGAAGTGCACAGAAGACTAAAATACTGAGACTTGTGAGATGGCAAGAAAACAGAGCAAGGTTACTGTCACTATTTTGTCTCAAAGGCCTCAAAGAAGAAAGTGCTTGAAAAGAAGAGACAAATCAATCTTATTGCAGGCCACCATGAGGCAGACAAAATGAACTATTCGGCAAGGCCACTGAAACGAGGGAGGAATGGAGCTGGGAGGGGTAAATTTAAGGAATAGAAGGAAAATAATCTAGGTCTGGGAAAGAGAAGATAGTGATTGGGACCCAGGGCTACCCATGGAGACCTTGTTATGAGGCATTTATGACTCTTTTCCTTGGGCTATTTAGAGTGACAAAATTTAGGGACAGAGTTCATGTTTTAAGAAGCTAGAGCAAGAACTGTGTAACTGGACATCCCAGACCAGACGTCTTGTGATGTGGAATTTGTTGGGCTCATGGGACATGCCAAGTCTCTGTCCCAGCGCAGCCTAAAATGCCCATGTGCGTTCTGACTTGTAGAGTTACTTGAGCTAAGCTAACTGGGCTACTCTGGCACCAGTGCCCCATGTGTCCTCTATGAGACAGACCCCCTGCCAACGATAGATTATGAAAGAGGATGACCCGATCATCTAGAGGAGCACCATACTTTGAGCAAATGGATAGCAATGGATCAGAAAATATGGCATTAGACAGTGATGGTGGTAGTGGAAAGCAGAAAGTAAAAGCACAGCAGTGCGAACAGAAAGGCTATGAGAAGACTTAAAGAGGTTTCATTGAGTGGAGCCCAGAAGGAAGCAGAGAGCTGGGCTTGCAGTAATGAAAACCATCTGGTCAAGGGGAATGGATGAGACGACACTCAAAATGGGACATTTCATTAGACTACAAAGCCCTGGAGTGGAAAATAATGCTCCAATTTTGAGTCTGGATAGGTAGGTTTAGTGGAATTGCTTGAAGCCTAAATATAAATTTAAGGGACTTATGCTATATTTAGTAAGAATAAGATCCCAAGGAGTTTTGGGACTGAGAAGGTGATATGATGATCAGAATGATAAAAAACATAAAAGGAGGCGGCAGTGAAGTATTAAATTTAGAGACTAATGCAAGATGCCTTGTAAGGCCTTGTAACAAAGTACTGTAAAGAAAAAGAAGAATCAGAGATTTTACGAAAATAGCTGGATGATTATTCTTCTCCTTTGCTTTTTCTCCTCCTGGTATCCTGGATAATTAGAATATAAAGTATCTTCCACTCAACTTTCCCAAAAAAAGGACATCCTATACACATATTTTTCTTTCTTTCTTTCTCTCTTTTCTTTCTCTCCTTTCTTTCTTCCTTCCTTTCTTTCTTTCTTCCTTCCTTTCTTTCTTCTTTTCTTTTTTCCTTTCCTTCTTTCCTTTTTTCTTTCTTTCTTGAAAGCTGACATTGACTTTTCTCTCCAGTCTATCTTTGTATTTCACCTACATTCCTTATGATGGTGTAGACTCGGAACAATGATGAATGTTTAATCTCTGTGACATAGAATAACCAGAACATACCATGCTTAACATTTTTGATTGTACTGGAATGCTATTTATATGAACTCATAAAAGAGGAAATTATTCACATTTGACCACAGTTTACAGAGTCTGAAGGAGACTTGAAGGATATTACATCAACCTTAATCAGCCTTCCAAGTCAGAACTTGATTTTAGCTGCCTGAAACCTGGGGATTGTGTTCAGAAGACCAGGGAAGGGTCCAACAACTTTGAGTTAAGTTGCTGCAATAGCAGGAGTATGATTCCTTGCATAGATTCACACAGGAGAGGACTCTTTTTAGAAATTCACCAAAAACAGACTTATCAAACTGTTCAGTCCGTTCCTTGCTTTAAACCACTGTATCTGTAGCATTTCAGTTTATGGAGTACATTTTTTTTCCTTACACATGAAATATCACTTGAAAGTGCCCCAAAATATTCTTATGTGCTAGAGACACAACCAAATACTCAATTTAAATAAGATAGTAATTTGTGAATGCATCCCAAGAAAAAACATTAATGTTACTCTACTGTTTAAGGTATCTTCAAACCATCTTGAAAAGTGGAGAAAGATGGCTTTGGTGACCTGGCAGTCCCCTTCCTGGATCTTCATCAATGACAGGACATTCATAACCAGGTAAGCAGTTGAGACATTGCATAAGAAGTTGATGAGTTCCTGCAGCCCACTGACTCATGTTCACTGAACTAGTCACTCATATTTCATTAATAGTGGTTGCAGTGATTCTAAAGAGCAGGATTAAGTGCAGGGTCTATGGCTCCTCAGAAGTGATACAGCCAAAAAATTAGTCCAGGGGCCAATAGCAGTGTGTTCTGTTCTGACCGCTCCCTTCCTTGCTCTTCACGACATCCTCTAGTTTTATTGTTTCCATCTTGACAATAAGTTATGCAATATATGGCCAACGTCCACCACTGTTTTCTTAACACGATACATTGCACCTTATGGTTCTTTGGAAATAACTGAGTAGAGGTTGAAAATCGAAGAAAATGAGAACTAAATGTGGCCAAGCTATAGCAGGAGCTTGGGAAAGGAAGGACAAAATAGTAAAAAGTCCAGTGACACTGAAACATGACCTGAGTCATACGTGTGGTGGGAAAGAAAATAAAGCCTAATGATAAAAAAGTAGGTGTAAATCATGCAAGGTTGGGCAGAGGGAACAAACATCATCGAAGATCCTCCAGCCATAGCTGTGCAATAAGGGTGAAATATAAAGGTGAGAAGACATGAAATGAAACAAGATTCCTTTATTCATTCTTCAAATACTTACAGGTTGCTCACTGTGGTCTTGTAGTCTTCTGAACCCTGAGCATTCAATGATGAACCAAAAATAAAATCCTTATTTTCATGGGTTTATAGTGTAGATCTAAAATATCCTCCCAAAATCTCGCATGTTTGCAGAATGATTGGTCAGGGATTCCTATTTTGATGAATTCAATAATTGGTTGTGCTCTTTGGCTAGAAGTGGGTGACTGGGATGTGACCTGGAAAAGTGCATTCTTGCCCCTGGCTGTGCTCGTCTCTCCCTGCTTCCTGGCTGCTGTGGGTGAAGTCCCTTCTCCTCCACTCTGCCTTTCTGCCATCCTGTTTCTGTGTTGGAACCAGCGACCATGGACTGAAACCATGAGCCAAAATAAACCTCCTCCTCATGTTGTGTCAGGTTTCATGTCCCACAAGAGGAAGGCTAGCTAAAAAAATGGAATTGCATCCTCTTGGGAGAGTATAGTCAATAAGACAGATAAATGCTGAACAGTGTGAAGAATAAAAATAGAGGAGGAAATAGAGTAAAGAGTTCTGAGGTAGTGAGTGGGGTAGCTCCAAGTTAAGATGGGTTTCATTTAAGGTGTCCAGGGAAGGCCTCAGTGAGGAGACAGCTGGAGGGAAAGCCTGAAGATGTGTGCCTACGGGCATTCTAGCAAAGAGGACAGCAGATCTGCAGCCCACAGGCCTGTCCCTGAGTGCAGGGGAAGCCAGTGTGGGGGAACTGACAGAGCAAGCCAGCAGGGGAAGGTGAGATCAGAGACAGGTAGAGTCAGAACATGTAGGATTTCACAGGCCGTTCTGAGACCTGGCCATTCCCACTGATTGAGATGAGAAGCATCAAGAGAAATTAAGCACGTGAGTGAAAACATAGGATGGGCTGCTGTCTTAGAAACAGATTCAAGAGGGAGAAGGATGGCAGCAGAGAAATTGCCATGGAGCTGACGTTTCAGGGCAGTGATGACAGTGGCTGGGACAAGGCAGCAGTGGAGGTAGGAAAAAAAAGTATGTTTGTATTTTAGCCAGCCCTCAGCATCCATGAGGTCCTTATAACCAACCTTGGCTTGGAAACATTCTGAGGAAAAATGTGTTTGTGCTGACTGTGACAGATGTTTTTCTTGTCAGAATACCCTAAACAACACACCGTCACAACTATTTATATGGCATACACACTGTGTTAGATACTGTGAGTAATCTGAGATGATTTATGTCTACAGGAGGATGTGGGGGGTTATATGCAAGTCTTTCGCCATTTTATGTCAGGGACTCGGGCAGCTGCAGATTTTAATATCTTTGGGTGGAACAGGGAACCAATTACCTGCAGATACCAAAGGACAGACTGTATTTTGTGGGGAGTGGGGAGTGTGCTGGCCTTGCACTTGCTAGGCAAGCACTCTACCTCTTGAGCTAAATCCCCAGCCTTGACAGATTGTATTTTTAAGGAAGGGACAACAGGATTTTTTGAGGGATTCAATATGAAGTGTGAGAGAAAAAGAGCAATTAAGGCTAATTCTAAGGTGTTTGTTTTTAAAAAAAAAACAGAGTTAACATTTTCTTTTAAAAAAAATTATCAGTATATGTTTGTGATACATATTGTTTATGTTGGTTTGGGGGAATTGCTACATATATAATGTATCTTGATCATTTCGCCTCCCTTTTCCCCTCTTCTCCTCTGTCTCTTCCCCCTGCCCCACTCCCCTTCCTCTGGTCTTCTTCCCTATCACCCAGAAATCTGCCTCCCTGTCTCCCACGATCACCCCCTTATTTTACTCTTTATTTATATTTTGGGTTTTTCATATAAGAGGAAGCAATGCAATGTTTAACTTTCTCCATCTGACTTATTTCACTTAACATTCTGGGCTCAATATCCATCCATTTTCCTGCAAATGACATGAATTCATTCTTCTTTATGACTGAATAAAACTTCACTGCATATATAAACCACATTTTATTTATCCATTGTCTGTTGATGGGTATGTAGGCTGTTTCTAGAGCTTAGCTATTGTGAATTGTGCTGCCTTAAACATGGGTGTGCATATATCGCTCCATACCGATTCCCATAGTGATTGTACAAGTGTATTCTCTTTGGTTGTGGTACAGCAGCTTTCTATCGTATGAATTCTCTAGGCAGCAAGGCCTTTGCTCACTCAGCTCTTCATCCCTTTCTGTGATCAGATTGCAATCCCTTCTGAACAGACCCAGGTGTGCCTTCTAGCATCTCCGTTGTCCTGGCTGCACTCACTGGCTCTGCATAAACTGGCCCTTCTCTCTCCCGACAAAACTCCAAGACAAATGTGGTAGAGAAGCACCTATACCCTTCCCAACTCATCTGCACTTGGGGATCTTGTTTTGCTTACTAATCCAGCCGTTGTACGCATACGTTTCTATTTATTCTCCAGGCCTTTCATGGTCTTTGAATCTTTATTTTCTGTAGGACAAGTTCGTCTCTCCCCTGGATAGAACCACTGGTTCTGTTCTAAATGGATTTATTATCAGTCCCATGACTAGCCACTGGTAACCTCTACCCTGTATCTCCAGAGCATCTTTTCTTCACCTGAGTGATGTACTTTGAACTGGGTCTTTGTTTTTCCTGAAGTAAGCAACTATCAACATACTAGTAGTCACCAAGTCACCTTGGTATTTCCCAGTCTCAATCCTCATTTTTCCGTGAAATCCCCCGCTGAATCTCAGTAAGATTTCAGTTAGCCCTTCTTAATTATTTATTTACTTATTTGAAATTGCTTATTTCCTAATTACAAAAGTAAAATTATTTTATAAATCATACTTTATATTATATACATTTTTACAATTTAAAAAGCTGAGAAAATTTGAAAGCATGTAGATTGAGAGCATAAAAGTATCTGTACCAAGCACTCAGGAAAAAATAAATGCACTGTTTAATTTTTCCATATTTCTCAGTTTGCAAAGATTCTGTTTTACAAAACAGAGATCACACTATGTCTTGTTTTGCAAAGGGGCATCATGTTACAAACATTTCCTCGTGCCACTAAAAAAATCTTTCTAAAATGGTTTCAGTGACACTGTAGCAGTCACTGAGTTAGAAATGCCACAATGTAATCATTCCCTTATTTTTGGTCTTCAGAGTATCTCCAGTTTTGTTTTGTTTTGTGTTTTTAGCTAGTTCACAGATGTAACCCAGGACCAAGTTATCCAAATAATGTTACTGCTGCAAATTAGCTTTATAAATAAGTTTGATGAGTTTATTCTCCCACCAACAGCTAAAGGCCTCTGGACCATTTGTTTTCATTTCTTAGTGCATAGAGGTTTGCTTTTCCTAAGTGGTTTTTAGAGCTTGGAGGCTAAGCCCTCAGCATCCTTTACATCCTGTTTCCCAAAGTGGGGCAGCAGAGTGACTGGTCTATCAGATGACTTCATGTGAGATGCCTATAACACAAAGATAGTCACTTTTGTTTGAACATTTATAGACAGCATTCAGAAAATGTAGCTAACACATTCAATATTTGGTTTCATAAATATTATTGCTCAAGACAAAAACATACTTAAATGAAGTAGGTTAGGAAATTATTAACAATGGGTAATATTTTGAAGTGACCTAAATTAAGAAAGCAATACATCAAAAATAAGTTGAACAGCACTGCCATAGCTCTCAGACAGAATGTATTCATCATCTTAGAAATTAGCCTTACAACCTAATACGAAGCTCTAATTTTATATCTCTAAAAATACTTTCATAAGTACTTTCTATCAATCAAGTAAAATTAACAAATTTGGAGAACCAATACACATCTCCATTTTATTATTTGTCTGTAGTAAGATGTGTCACAGTAAAATAACATATTTTTGGAGATTATTTCCAGAGAAGGCTCTGAGGCTCCAGCGACCTCTATTTTGGGTCCTATTTTGAACTGGCAGAATGAAGGACTTGCATTTTGTCCTCTGTAATCCAGAGCCACTTTAGGCCCTGCTGTCCATGTGGTGAAGTAAAGTATTGAAGCAGCGTAATTCTGTTACGTGAGCCTTGAAGACAGCAATACCCGAAATGTGATCCGGGTGCCACCTGCTTCAGAATCTGTTGTTTGTTCCTGATGCACACCTGGGTTCCTTCCCAGAGCGAGTCAGAGATTCTGCTGCATACTGAGGTCTGAGAGCTACTCAGAGAGGAAAGGACTGAAGTTCCGAGAACTTCTGATGTCCTGGCATGAACAGTAAATGCACGTCCTGCAGCCGGGAGAATGCTCTGCAAACTGTCACCAGAAAGTCTAACGATGTCACTGGCCAGCCATGACACACTCAGTTACTTGGTTTTTCACTCCCTGTCTACACTAGGCATTGTAGTAAACAAGATGGAAATCATTAACTTATTAAGGCAGTTTTATGTTTTCAGCACAGAAATACATGGAAATAACAGAAATTAGTAGTAAAAGAGAATCTACATAACTGAAATTTTGATCCCAGGAAGTTTCCTGAGAATTATGTATGCTCAGTACAGTAAGACGCCAGGATCTTAGCAGTGCCATAGGAGAGGTAAGATTTGTATCTTACTACTGAGCAACAGCTTGCAGCTTGGAAACTTCCTGGCTGAGGAGTGTTGCCACAGGCTGGCTTACTGCTCCGATGGCAAGGTTCCAGTTCTGTTTCTTTGCCTGGAGTCATCACAGTTTCCCCGCCTCACAAGGTAAATATTCTAAACTAAAAAATGGTTCCAGGTGGTTGCTTCCAAAGTACTTGTATTTCAGGACGTAGGCTGAAATCCGGGCACTTCAGAGTTGAGAAAATGCCAGTCTTGAAAATGCCTGTATTGAAAAAACAAAACAAAACAAAACAAAAAAAAAAAGAAATTTGAATCCAGTTTCTAAGGAAGATCAGATCAGATTTCTCAGAACCTGCTAGACTTTTTCTGTGACTTGGGAACCTGATAGCACCCCTTGGAGGCTGTGACTCTTCTAACAGCAGTCCAAAATCCATGTGTGCATTCCTGTCCTCAGTAAACAAGTTTCATTAGCATGATGTAATATATTTTAGCAGAAGTGCATTATTCCAAACAGTTTCTTTTTCCAAGCACGTTGGCCAGGACCCTCTGTTGAAACAAAGAAGCCAGCCACCTGCACCTCTGAGCACCCATTAAACACAAAGAGGAGTGTTCAGGAGGCTGCTCCCACCTGCCCTGTGGAGCCTGCGGGCACTCTCTGTCCAGGTTCTGTGATCAAAGAACAAGAGCGAATACCATGTGCCCCAGCAAGCCCCGAAGGTAAGGTGACCTTGCTCTCCAGCAGGCCACTGGATTTCTGTCTTTAACAAAGGGTGGAGAAACCCTCTCTGACATGAAAACAGAGGCTGCTTCTGAGATTTAGCTATTACGAGCTGTGCTGCTGTAAACATGGGTATAAATGCATCACTGTGGGATGGTGGCTTTCCCTTTTGCGGGAAGGTACCCAGAAGGGGAATTGTCGGGTCAAATGGAAGTCCTAGTTATAGTTGCTGGAGGAATTTCTATACTGATTTCCATGGTAGATGTAGTTTACATTCCCACCAACAATGTAAAAAGGCCCCTTTTACCACTAGTAGCCTGGTTCGTATTCGTTCTCAGAGTTCTTGATGACAGCCATTGTTTCTGGAGTGAGATGAAATTTTCCATTATGTCTACCTTGAGATGATAATAGTAAGTGAAATAAAATAAATGGACAAGCTTAAGTATCAAATACTTTCTCTTAAATGAGAAACTCGAAATACAGTACAAATAAAAAGCAAATTGAAAGATAGGTAATAGGAAGGAGGGAGATAGAGCTTTCTCAGATGGGAAGGGGATCAACAGACAGAAGGAGGGGAGAGAGAAGAGAGGCGAAGGGGTTGAAAAAAGGAATTTAGATGTGTTCTTTAATGTACCAGCTCCTCACAAGAAAGGTAAATATTATGAACTACAAGTATGCACTCATAAAATAAATAAATATGTATAAATATATAAATAAGTAGTCACAAGTTTAAAATAAGCCAGAGGCAGAAAATATGAAATGTGTTTGGAATCATCTTTAAAAATCAGAAATTCGTTTCTATTTGGGGATCATTTTTTAAAATTCACACTATATCTGATAATGTGGTAAAAATAATTATAAGAAACAGGATAACATATTTGCTATTATGTCACAAAAAGGCCGATAATGTTACCTACACATATGTGATAAAAGATCTTTGCTTATACAGTGCCTGACACTTTTCAATAAGCATATATTGAAATCATTAAGCATATCAGTGACTCAGTCACCTGTTAATCCCGGTAAAATTTATTGACTTCACAGCTGTCTATGTTATTGTTTTATTACCTGAATGACAGGTGCTGGGGAGTCTTCCCAGCTTCTTGCTGTCCAGAACAAAGAACTAGACACAAAGACCAGGTCGCAGGAGTGCATATTTATTGAAGGTGGAAAAGCACTGTGCCTGGCAGAGTCAGTGAGCAGACTCAGGCAGCCTCGAGGAAAGATAAAGGAAGAGGGTCTTCTGAATCGGGAACTCGGGAACTGGCTTCCTCCCTGTGCAAATAAGGCATCGGTGTGGCTGTCTTATTAAGAACTCACTGGGCCTGCCGCTACATTTAAACTGGCCTATGGAAAACTTGCTTAGTTTCACACCAGATGTAAATGAAAAATTGAAAATAGCACTTTTTTGATTGGGTTCGTGTACAGTGCTCAAGAGCCGCAGAATGATTGCCCTCATCATGGGGAGTTGGTACTTGCATATAACACATCTTAGTCCTTTTTATTTCCCCTTTCTCCCTTCCTCCCTCCCCCTGCCATCTCTTGGTCCCCTTATGATTCAGCTTTATATATTTTATTCCCTAATCAAACGATGTTTGAGGGCACACCATGAGCCAGAAGGTGTGCTAGAGAAAAGCTGGGGTGTTCAACTTTGAGCAAAAACAGACAAGGGCCAGCCTCTTACCAACCTTGAGTCTGAAGCTCCGCAGGACCACCTGGGGGCTCCTTAAACTCTGCCATGCAGGTCACACTCCGAGCTCTGTGGCAACAGGTTGGGTGTGGTGAGTGTTCCCACATCTGAGTCCCTGCCTGGTGCCAGTGCTGTTTCTCTGGGGACATGCTTTGATAAACACAGTTGTAAAGGCCTGAAACAAAATAGTGTTCTGAAAGAAAGGAGCCCAGTTCTGTCACTGGACAGGGTCCAAAGAGATCCCCAAAGTGGAGATGGGAACCGTGACTCACCCCTCCCATGGGGCAGTTGCAGGTTCATCAGCTGCATTACAGAAAGACAAGTATTTTTCAACAAGAGGCATAAAGGGATATATTAGCCTGAATTTTAAAAATGCACACTCAGAGATAGAACATAGGCCTGCAAGAAAGAGAAGAGTACCGCATAGCCAAAAGCTGGCGTATTTATGGTAGCTTGAGGGTGTCTCTATGATGGGTTATCACAGATGTGTGCACCAGAGTCTGCCTGCTTTTGCCTGCGTCGTGGGCTGTGTTTAAATGAAAACCATTCACATGTGTTTGAAGCCGAGATCTGCTGTCCTAATGGACTGCTCCCTGAGGACGGGGCTTGGTAGGAGGGAGCACAGTTTACAGGTGGAAGGTGCAGGCCAGCAGACTCCTGTGCAGGCCTAGTGTCTTCAGGCCCTTAGGAATTTTTACTGGAGAAAAAAAACTTGAATAACTTTTGTGCCCCGAAGTTCCAGTTTTTCTTAAAAAGTCAAGGAAATGTGTTATTTACACACAGTAGGGTATTACTCTGCCATAAAGAAAGATAAACTTGAGTCTTTTGTAGGAAAATGGATGTAACTTGAAACTGTAAGGTAAAGTGAAATAAATCACACAATTTTTTTTATTTTAAACCAAGGACATGTACTGATACATTTTACATATAATGATCACATTCATCAAATTTATTTTGTACCTGTACATAATGCATCTTGGTTTTGCCCCCACTTCCTCACCCCTCCCCTCTGTTCCCTCCCTCCCTATTTACAGCAGGTTTATTCATAATTTTCCATGATTTCCCTTTCCCCTTTCTTTCCTTTGTTGCCTTTCTGCTTTTCCCCCTTCTCTCTTTCTAGTGCTCCTCTCCTTTGTATATTATCTTCCTTTTACATAATATCTATTACACCTCTTTGTCCTTATTTACAGTTATGGTTTCTCATATCAGAGAAACAACTCGATGTGTACTCGTGAGTGTCAGACACACAATTTAAACATCACCTTGTTTCTCTGATATGAGAAACCCAAATTATAAATAAAGTACAAAATAAAGCGTGGGAGGGAGGAGGGGAGTGGAAGGGATGAAAAAAGGAATTAAGATGTGCTAGATACATATATCAACTCCCCACAAGGAATGTAAATATTATATACTGCAAACATCTACTAATAAAAAGTGAATTTTTAAAAGTTCAATTTTAATATTGCAGCTTTCCTTGTCCCCTTTTAATCTATCTTTTGTTGTATCCTGTATCAGTTCTAGGAAAGAATAAGGACCTAACACAGTGATGGCGAACCTACAGCACACATGCTACGGTGGGCACACAGGGCCCTCTCTTGTTGGCACAAGCGCTAAGTCACCCTAGCAGCCGAGCATCAGATAACAGTGTACGCAGGAGCAGTGTTGGCCCTTTGCGATACATAAGAGGGTTTGGGATTGCAGTTTGGGCAGTCTCTGAAAGGTTTGCCATCACTGACCTAATATTAATGAGATTCTGGGAAGGCTTCTCTCTAGAATCTGTGCTTGTACATAGATGTGAGAGAAAAGGGAATTACTAGGTTCAGGGGAGCTGGTGGGAGAGCATTCCTGACATATCAGGTCTACCTAGAGTCTTTATGGCCAGAGCTCAGAGTTCCAGCAAACAAAAAGTGCCCAGATGGGCTGAGGTACAGGATACAGAGAAATCATCCTTTGGAAAGAGGCTAAAGAGGAAGGCAGGAAAGGGACCATGCAGGACTTTATACACCATGATGGGATTTGGTGAGTTTATCCCAAGAACAATGAAAAAACATTTAAGAGTGTTAAGCGATGCAGATGATATAATTAGTATGCTCTCTGGCTGTAGTGTGGGCCATAGATGGAGGAATACATATATGTTTATATATGTATGCGAGTCAGCGGCCAAAAGCAGGGCAGCATCACCAGAGGGCAGAGGCTGTGTGTCAGGAAGCTCCCATCTCTAACTGTGCTCACGTAGCGGCCTTAACAATCCCCAGCCACTTGTGTTCATACCGTCTACAGATGACTCCAAAGGTACGGAGCGTGGAAGGCATACCAGTAAAGTGAGGGAAGGATTCCGCTAAGTGGGACAGATAGATCGGTCGCGCTCCCTAGGGAACAAGGGGCGCCAGGCTGGAGCCGAGGTAATCCTCTGGCAATCGGACACAAAGGGTGTCATTTTACAGCTGACTTGCGACTGCTCCTGCGATGGCTGGTGGCGTGTGGCACACCTATGTTTACTTTTCGGCTGGTTTTTAATTTTAAAAATCTGTCTTTTGTATTAAAAGAAAAAAACATGAAGCGTAAGAGTAAGCCACAAACGTGAAGCGAGAGCCAGACACAAGCTAAGCACCAACCCGACTGCTTCATTCATCCCCTTGTCTCTATACCCAGCCTCACAGCAACTCCAGCAACTCCAGTCAAGTCCACTTCCAAAGTCCAGCCACATTCCACAGTCTAGTGAGAGCTGTCATCTCTTGCTTGGGCAACTGCCACAGCCTCTGCTTGGCCCAGCCGCTTCCGTTCCCTGGCCCCGAGTCCATGTCCCCCCAGCAGCAGGATGTCTCTCCATGACGGCAACCATCTTCGAAAGGTTTCCTGTTGCACTTCAGATAAGATGCAGACTCCTTACCATGCCTCTGAGGCCTAGAAGACCTTTGGAACCTCATTTTAAACCACCTTTCCTCTCTTCTTTAAGCGTAGTCCTGGGTGCAGGTCTTGACACTCCCATGGCCTGCTTGGCGACTCTGCTTAACTACCATGGCCTCCCCACATTCGTGAGGTTTGCCTGTACTATTTCAGGCCTCCGGCCACTCTCTCTCATGTGTAAATTGTCCTTTGTCCCAAACACTATATCATATAATTCTGTGTTACTAGTGTCATAAAATTTGTATTATGTTAAAATAGAACACTATATAGGTCACCTAGTAACCGGCGTCCACACAGTGCTTGTTTCTATTTTAATGTAAATGCAAATTTCCAGATTGATTATGAGTAATCATTTCAGTTGTGATTAGAACAACCACATACTTCAAATTGTAGTCTGCCAGTCGAAAGGCTTCCCCTCTCTTAAAAGAATAATCAGCACCTTATACTATAAAAGAGTAGGTCTCGTTATGTGATCCCTGGACTGTCACATGCGAATCGCTTGCGGACCTGTTGGGAGAGCAGATTCGCAAGACCCACTCCAGAGCTACTCAGTAAGAAACTTTGGGATGCAGCTTACCAATCAGTGCTTCAGGAAGCTGTTTTGGTGACTGTGATATGAATTCAAATGTGAAGACCATTTATCTCATCATGCACTGCTGGGTTTCCTGTTGTCTATACAGTATTTCTTTGCAGCAGGTTTTTGAAGCCACTGAATGTTTCTCAGTTTGTTTCCTCCAAAACAATCTGCTATAAGATACAAACTCACATTTACCTAAAGTACTAAGTTCCTGCTTTGGGTACTGATTTGTGAACAGTGTGGACCAGCCCCTGCTTCTGTGTGTCTTGGTAGAGTAGAGCCTTCCTCATCTCCCTCCTGGCTGTCCCAGGTGCCTGAGCTGCCCTGAGGAAGTCAGTTGCTTGTGACAGAAACTGAAGCTCTGTGTAACCACCAACTAGAACAGCAGATTATGCCTTTTTAAATTGCTTTCTTAAACTTTAGAAGTCAAATATGAATATTTCCTGTCAGTTAAGAAAACATGCGAGGGTGCTAAAATGTCAAATACTGGTATTTACACTTATAAAGGGGTCCTGTTCAAAGTGGCCAGATATCAGATCCCAGCTACATTTCTGCTTTCTTCAGAAGTAGTAGCATTAAGAAAGAATTATGCCATGCTTTATGCCTTACCCTTTCCATCCTCCTTTTCATGTTTTACCAGCATCCAGTGACACTGTGCTAAGTGGCTAACACTCCTCTCACATGAAGTTTGCACACTTAGAACATTTTGGGCGTTTTGTGTCTACTGACTGTCACTTCAAATTTCTGTTTAGTACTATGACATTAGTCCTTAATTTTTAATCCTTTTGCTCTCATCTGAGTCCTAGGAGCCGAGGCCCTGAGAGAACCTGGAACTTCTGTCCATCGGTGGCCCCAAGGTCATTTTCTGTGGGGAAAGAACAGGAGCCACGGAACCAAACGACCACAGCCTAAAATCCGTGGGGCAAAATAAGCTTTTCCTCCTTTGATTGCTATTCTCAGATATTTTGTCACAACAACAGAAATCTGACTAACACAGCAAATGAACATTTTTAAATTTTGTCCCAGAGACTGTCAGAAATTTTAGGTTCCTGCTGTTTAACATAGCAGCACACACGCTCAGGAAGCACACCTCTACCCCAGAGGGTTGCAGTCTCACCTCGCGGCCTCCATCATGTCTTGTGATACAGTCCACCTTCTGACCCCACCTGACAGACCTTGGCACTTGCCGAGAACCTTCACTAGCTGCCCATTGCCTCCAGCTTACTTAACATGGTTCCAGTGCTCATTGCTCGCCATTTCCCATTTTACATGTTACACCCTCAGAATCTCGGCTCTCCGAGTTTTCTCCACAAACCTGATGTACTTGTGAATGTTCTTTCCCTTGCCTGGCAAGCTCTTCAAGCTCTTCTTGTTTAGTTAGTATCCACCAAGTTCTCGTAGGTAACAGTGATTTCTTCAAGCTCTTTCCTACCTTCTGTGCATGACTGAGACTTCTGGGCTATGCTCGGTGGGAACTCCGGCCTGTACAGGGCACGACTACCCATACCGTCAGTGCAGGCTTCATCAGCAGATGCAGATGACCGACTTGACAGTAACTCTTCAGCGCTGTGTGCCCCCAGTTACCAACAAGACAAATTAGATGACACAGGTTAGCATTTTTCCCAGATCTATATTAAAGCCACTGTTTTGCATCTTCAAAAGCTCCTCTGGTAAGAAACACAAAATTAAAAGGCATTTTTGGAAAACTAAAAATAGAAATCCTGTTTCACCCCCTCCTAGGTATCTTCTCAAAAAAGTTAAAGTCATTATATTACAGTGATACATGCACACCCATGCTTATAGCTGCACCATTCATAATAGCTAAATCTTAGAAATGACCTAAATGTCTATCAACAGATGACTGAAGAAAGAAAATATACTGTTTATATACAATGGACTACTACTCTGCCATAAAGAAGGATAAACTTTAGGCATTCATAGATGCACCTTGATACCATAATGTTAAGTGAAATTAATCAGACACACAAGCTTAAGTACCATATGGTTACTCTTATATGAGAAATACAAAATATAAATAAAAAGCAAAATAAAAAATAGATAATAAGAAGTAAGGAGTTCTTTCTCAAATGGCAAGGGGAACAAGAGATGGAGGGAGAGACGGGAAAGGGGCTGGAAAAAAATTGAAGAAAAAGTGGAAATAGAACTTTTGTAAATGGGAAGGGGAGCAAGAGTTGGAAGGAGCAGGGAGGGATGGGAGATAAGGGACAAAAAAAGAGTTAAGGTGTGTTATGTACATGTACCAACTCCCCAAGATAAATGCTATATTATGTACTACAAATATGTACTAATAAAAAATAAAGGCATAGATCTAATGATGAACTAAGAAAAAAGCCTTTTTTTGGCATGTATTCACCATTATAATCGTTCACGCAACTCTGAATTTTCTTTTTTAATTTCTCACTTTGCCTTACATCATTAACTTACCTAATTTTACTTTAATACTTTAAGTTACCGAGCTCTTCTCTTCCTTACTCCCAAATCCTTGAAAGGCCATTAATAGAAAGATCCTGCTCATGAAGAGAAAGATACGGGGGACATCGGTGGTACTCAGTTACCCCATGTGACACAATAGCTTGGCAGTTTTCTCTGAGAAGGGCCAGATTATAAATAATTTAGGCTTTGCGAACCATGTGGCTGCTGTCATAGCCCCTCGCTCTGCAGTTACAACAGTTAAAGCAGCCATAAACAAGAAGCAGACAATTTTTAGTATGCCAAGATCCCAGTAAAATGGTGTCTGCAAAAACAGGCAGTCCAGGGCCACAGTTTGCCAACTCCCTGGGTAACTGGGAGACTTACTTCAGTGGAAGAAGACTTAGTTAGCTCTATTTCAGGTAGAGAAACATTTTCCAACTGGGAAATGGCCCTGTAGTAACTACTTTGAAACCAATTTTGTCATAAACTGAGTAAGATTATATAAAGCTTCGTCTGCCTTCCTCTCAACACTCACACCTCAGCATAGTAGGAGCTGCCTCCCAAGTGAACCGGAAAATTTCTGTGTGGGACTCTGGCGCTAAGTGAGAGCTTAACAGTGTTTGCAGGCTCCTCATCAGTAGGACAATTTTAGGAAATGCCACATAGGAAGGCCCCAAAGCAACAAAGTCAGCATGCCCAGTGATGTTTAGAATAGAAATATTCACTAACATTAAAAATTTAGAGTAATTGAGTCGGGAAATGAAATAGTAGCGTGAACAATTTCTGTAGAATCGTTTTATATGGTAATTGTGTGTAGACTATATCAATCCTTGGAAATGTGCACACTGAAAATTGCAAGTGAAAAAGTCTTATACAAAAATTATGTTTCCATGGTCTTAAATGTGTAAAAATCAGCATATATGAATCCTGCCATTCAATATTCAGTCAATATTTGCTGAATAAGAGATCACTCTGAGCAAGTTTCTCCAAGCACTGGGGATGCAGCCGGGAATAAAACAGACCAGACTCCCTCCCCTCGTGGAGCCAGTTTTTGAATGAGACAGATATTTCAGGATCAAGGGGATTTTGGTAATTGATATATTTGGAATTTTGCTGTCGAATAGAGCTTATTGAATTCCTGCTGTGTGCTAAGCACTCTGCATAGCACAGGTGTGAACAAAGCATACAAACTCCTCTCCCTTCGTGGTGCTGTGTTGTAGCAGAGAAGACAGAGCATAGTAAGTAAAACTGGTAGAAGGTTAGAAGAGGACTTAGGGGCAGGAGTAAAGGAGGAAAGCAAGATAGGAAGTGTTGGGAGAAAGTAAGCGTTTAGAGTGGGTGTCAAGAAAGACTTCTTGAGAAGGTGGCTTTTGATTAAATAGTTAAAGAAAATGAATGAGGTAGCAAGGTGATGATAAGGAGAAGGGATCATTCTGGACAGAGATCGGTGGGTTCCAAAGCCTGAGTGGGGATGTACCTGGAGTGTCCAGAAACACCGAGAAGCCGGAGATGAGTGTAGTAAGTGAAGGAAGGAGTATCAGGGAAGAGGTTGGGGATTCAGCTCAGTGCCCTGAAGCTGCCTATCAACTTCAGTTGCCTGTTAAATTCAAGGCCCTGAATTCGATCCCCAGCACTCCGCCTCCCCCCAGTAAAAGAGTAGCAGGGACTCAGACAAGAAATTTAACAGAAGACCGATCATATCCAGCCTTTTAAGTCATTGTAAAGTGTTGGATTTCATTGTGAACAATGGAAAGATATTGGATAAATTTGAGCCTTGGAGAAACAGTCAGGTTTGCCTAAAAATAATTCCTGCTGTTAAGAATACATAGTAGATTCAGGGAGGATTTTAGGAGGCCGTGACAATAATCCAGGTAAGAGACGCTGAGTGTCTCACTCAGGCTGTGAGGACGCCAGGAAGGACAGGGGTAGCAGGAACCAGTGTCCCCACACCGGAGGCTGTCCGCCTCTGAGGACAGCAGAACTCACCCCGTGGGACTCACGGTGTCAGGTACACACTAAGTGCTTTGTTGATATGTTGGTTAAATGTTAGTAAACAAAAACCGTGAAACCAAACTTGTCTCCCGGATGCCTTCTGCTGCAGTGTGCTCTCATTACCACCCCTGCTGTCATTTTCCTTCTCTGATTTTTATTTATGACTTAGCATTCCAGTGTCTGTTGACATACTAAAAGCATCTCAATTCTCAATGACCTACAATAAGTTAAAGTGACAGAAATAAAGATCCCATTCACCATTTTTTTCTATCACACCTTCATGAACTAAAAGTACTATTATTGCCTCTTACTATGAAAAAGCCTAAGATTGACTAAAACTGAATGTAATTTTTTCTTTTTTTAGGGAACAACTTAATTCTTTGTTGAATACCTATAACATTTTTTATAAGAACCAGAAAAATCTGCATATTTTATGTGGACAGGTAAGCTCACCAGAGAAATTCAACATGGTTTGATTTACAGGGGGAAAAAATTCTATAAACATACAGAGGAGTCAGGATGTGTTGGAATCTGTAATCTGTCAGCACAAGGATCTGGGAGAAATAGGTGAGTCTTAGACTTCATTCTGACTGTTACTTTTAAACTGTATCACAAAAAACCAGGTCTGGAACATCTGTGACTTTCTAAACATTTTTCAGATAGGAAAGCATGTTAAAATAATTTAATGACATATTTACTTTCTATTTTAAAAAGAAAGTGTGAATGTATTTTGAAGAGAAATTTCATTAGAAATCTGTCATAATACTTTCTTACAAATGCAGCAGGATGTATAGAGAAGGATGTTCATTGTGGTATCATTTGTAATGGAGAAAATTTGAAGATTTTTTAAGACTCTATCCATAGTGAATTATTCAAATAAATTGTGATGTGTCTGTAACATAAATGAGTTATATTACAATTAATGTTCATTATAGCATAATAAGAACAAATTTTAAGTTGTTGAAAAATAGTTCAGGAAGCTCCTGAAGCTAGAAAATATTTAGGTTTTCTTTTTTATTCTTTTTCATTCCTTTCTGGTTTTAATTTGAATGCTCTGTTCTCCACAGATATTTTCATTCAGTCTTGTATGATAATGGGACTCATTTCATTTATTCACAGTATCTTTCTGGCCCCAGGAACATTAGGATTTTCTACTCTTGATTTAAATCTTCAAATTTGCTGGCATAGCATGGAATTTAGACTCCATGAATTGGCTTAAGCCTGCAATTTGGAAATGAGGAAATTTATAAAGCATTCTAGCCATTACTACCGAGCTTAAATGACTTAGTTCAATTGGGTATTTTAATTATCTTCCAAAATTTAATATACTGAATGAAATAAACAATCTTTTCATAAAAAAGGTACCTAATTTTAATCATGTCAGGCTTGTCAGCCAAAGAAGTAATGACCAGTGATATTTACTGAGCACCTACTGAATGCCAGGTCCTATGAGTCAGAGACTATTACGATGCACATTTTGCAAATCAGGAAGCTGAGGTTTACAGATGGTCACAGCTAAGAAGTGGTGGAGCCAGAGTTCAAACACAGAATAAAAATAGAGTCATTTGGGGCTGGGGATTTAGCTCAGTGGTCAGAGTGCTTGCCTAGCAAACATAAGACCCTGAGTTGCATCCCCAGCACCAAAAAAAAAGAAAGAAAGAATAGAGTCGTTTATGTTGCCTGACAATTGACTTTTCACAGGAAGAGTAGTTATCGGATGATTGGTGTGTGACTTTTCTTAGTTTCCATAGTTCCCGAACTTTGTATAAGAATAATCATTGATAACATTTTGCCTATAAAAGAGAGAACTAGATTAAACTATAAGTTCTATGGAAACATACTTTGTTCCTAATATTTCTTCATATATACATGTATGTGTGTGTGTGTGTGTGTGTGTGTGTGTATTCATGCCTGCCTTTTTTCTTTGCATGGCATTTCCTTCTGTTATACTATCTGTAATTTTGAATTAATTCAAATGTTATTGATTTTTCTTAAGTATTATTTCTATAATGGTTTGCATTTTAGTGTTTGTTCACGTAATTTTGCTTGTTCTGCATAACTTTGAGTTAAATTCTTCCTATTTGCTCATTTAGAAATGAGTAAACAGTTGTCAAGTTTCTCAATAGCTGTTTATTCTAATTTCTAGTTCAGTACAGTTTTAAACCTGGTTTAATTTTCAATTAAACAATTAAAATTTCACTTTTAACACTTTTAAAATTTTTATGTACTATGTCCTCTGGTGGACACACCATTACAATGTGACTGATTCATTCTACCAGGTATGGATGTTTCCAGCAATAAAAAAATGTTTCAAAAATGGAATTGTTTTTCAGATAAATTAAGAAGTCAAACAATATCTCCTGGGTATTTTCTAACCTGTTAACATTTCTTCTGGACATAATGTCTACATCTTCAGTTAAAACATTTATCTTCTGTAAAGACTATAAGAACAATTATGGAGATTATTGCTTTCTTCCTTAGACTGAAGATGGGAAACTAATTGTTGAAGGAATGCTGGACATTTTCTGGGGAGTAAAATGGCCGATACAGCTGAAAATACAGGATGAAAAGCAGATCTCTTCTTTTACCACCCTGAAGTTACCAGACACTTTTTCCAGCAAAGGGTAAGTTATCTTCCACGCTTTGATTCCTTCGATGGTCTTCATATTTCCTTTTATTGCATGTGCTCTTACAGAGGGGAGCTTACACTCATGTTTAAAATCTTATACACAGTTTCATACAATCCTGCTGCGACTCCCTGGATGCGGTGTCCAAAACCCAGGGCTCTTCAAGGTTAGGTAATTTGTGCAAGTGCCACGTAGCAGAGCTGGACTGAGCCTCCATCTCCCAGACTCCACGGCCTGTGCCCTCACTCTCTGCTATGCGGCTTCTCTCCTGGAAGTCTGCGCTCCTTCCCTGGAAGAGACAAAGCGTAAAGGCAGAATTTGATGAGTCATGGCCTGGTCTCCAAAACATGGAGGAATTTAAATTTCCCCTTTTCTTGGAATAAGAGACTCTCCCTGCTTTCTGGAAGAGAGATGTTATTATGTTCCACCTGATTGTCCGGCTCCTATTAAAGAGAGCACCCCAAAGTGCATTCGAATTGAAGTAAGTGCACAGAACAGTTCCCTATATAGGTTTACGCAACTGTTCACAAACATCCAAATTGAGCTGATTTTTTAATTACCCCTAACAGTTTTTGGGAAAATTAGTAAATATTCCCAGCAAGAATCATATTTATAAAACTTCTTCCTTTTCTTTCTCCCTTCCTTCCTTCCTTTTTGATCCTTAGCTTTCCAGTTCATCTCTCTGTGTACCTGCTTTCAGCCACTTGGCCTCCTCTTACCCTTCTCCCTTCCGTCTGTCACTGGATGAGTTCGGGTTCTGTCACAGGAAGGATGGAGACAGAGCAGTGCAATCTGATCTTTAGCTGCAACTAAGGAAATCCAGGTATCACCTTGAGAGAAGTCTGCTTTCCTTCGGAGAAAATACTTAAGCCCCACTATGATTTTGACCTTGTCAGTATTTCTCAAACACTGTGTTTCAGCAGTGCTGAACATTTTGCAATTCCCCAAACACGTCCTGAAGTTTCTTACTTACCTGACTCTGCCTGGAATTCTACCTGCTTCTCGACAACTATTTACCTGACTTTCTTCTATCCAGTCCTTTAAGACTCAAGTCAGATAACACATTCTCTCCAAAGCCTTTTATGACCCCTCAGTCCATACTAACTCTACTGACAGCCTTCGCCTGCCATCCCCAGAGTACACAGCTCATTCTGTTTTCACACCCCTCTCCACCCCTTACAGTGTGAGCCTGTAGATAGCAGGGAACATACCTCCACTCATCTTTGCATCCCAGTGCCCAACACCAAGAGGGGCTAGAAGTGCAGTATCATGTGAGGTCCCCAGAAACCCATGGTTAAAGTACTTCTGCTTTTTGCAACGACTGTCTTTTTATCTGTCACTCTGACTAGGCTTCCATCCAAAGTAAGGATTGTTGACAGGCACAGGGTCCAGTTCTTAAGAAAGCAGAAGGAAGCCATAGTCTTAGGCAGCCTGATGAACCCCTGCATCTCTTATACACAGTTTCATACAATCCTGCTGTGACTCCCTGGATGCGGTGTCCAAAACCCAGGGCTCTTCAAGGGCTGGGCTGATGTGGCTGATGATTTAAATGGCAAGGAGCTTCATTTCAAAGGAGCAGTTGCTATGCACCGTGCCTTTAAAAAACTGTATATGATACGAATTCACAAAATTAGTTATCATACTTCAGATTACCTAAGACGTCATGGCCAAGTTCTCGGAGCATCCAGCTCCTTTTGATGCATTTTAACTTCTTGATTGGTGAAAATTTAATAAATGTTGAAGATTAAAGGGAGATGTGCAAGAAATGGAAAGAAGGAACTTATCACATGAAGCAATCATTATTCTGTATGGCTATCCACACATGTTTTAATTTGTCAAAGTCAGTTTGTTCCCAACAATTCTGAATTTTAGGATGAATTTCAAAAGCCCAGGTAGACAAGGAAATATGGGTGCCTCTCCATACACTGCAGCAGATAATAAAATAATATCCTTGATGCACCTTCTATAAAACCTATTTGCATCTTTCATTGTTGATCACAGCATTCCTGGGAAACAAACAGGAGTTATCGCTTATTGTTTAAAGTTAAGAAAGAATTATGCAGAAAACTATATGAGCCTGCCCTTTACCATAGTCACAAGAGTTGCTAAGAGAATATTTGAGTTATACTCATGCACTGTATCGGATCTTTCTACAGGGCAAGAATTGGAAGGAAAAAAATCTCACTTCTTATGCATACACATGGACACACACACAGAGACAGATATGCAACACACACACACACACACACACACACACAAGCAAGATTCAGTTTGGTTGTGACTAATTACTCAAGAATACTTGGTGAGAATCTCCTGAACACTCAGGCAGGAAGGTACAACACACTTTGGAATGGCTGCTCCCTGGCTTCAGGTTCTCTGATGAGCTGCGTGGTCATCTAAGTTGCTATTTGTTTCAGTCCAACTTAGACACCCTCACTCTGGTTACCACCCTTAGGGTGACTCATTTCAGTCCTGAGCCTCCATTAAACTGTATAAAGAAACTGACTATATCCTCACTCTGAACCTTTCCCATGCTCCTTTTCCCGCACCTTCCACCTGTGGACAGAATGTCACATTTGTGCTCTTGACTCCTGAGGGGATTGTGCTGTCCAGGGTGGAGACATCGTTTACTCTGCAGCAGGAGGGGCTGAGCCAAGCATCTTTCAGACCACCTTTGAGAGAATCGTCAGTCTTGTCATGATAGTTGATTTAATTATATTAGAAATGAGTCACACTGAGGAGGTATCAGCTTAATGGGAGTTGTAGAAGCTTAAAAATACATTAGTGCATTTGGGCTAAAACCACTTGCAATTCTTTGTTCAGATGACTCTGTGGATAGTATTTTGATCTCTGATATCAGAACCAAGTGTTTTCTTTTGGAAATTTTTTTATTAAAAAGGGGGGAAAATCCCAGCTTTGCTGGAGTTATCTTTGCTTGCACTATTTTTCATTTCTCTCTCTCTTTTCTTTTCTTTTTTTT
>PVJO010015198.1:0-45847 GCA_004026905.1 Hystrix cristata | reverse complement strand
AGTACCAGAGGCGGAGGACCCTTAATAGCAGTCGAAGTGAAAAGGGTGGAAAAATACAAGACAGCCACCTGCATCTTGGACAGTCAGAAGATCTGGTAGGTGTGCAGGTCAAAAAGATGCAAACCACAGAAGAAGAAGGACCAAGGATGAAGTGCCGGTCCAAGGTCAAAGCCTGGAAGCTCACTGCAGGGTTGCAGGTGCATGTTTGTATTGAAAGGTTAAAGAAAGTGGAGACTGTGTCCAAAGGCAAAGGAGAAGGTGGAAACGCTCTCAAAATCAGCATGCTTCCTTCTTCTTTCTCTTTTTATTCCATCCAGGCTACAAGCCTGTTAACTGGTGCCACCAAATTGTGGGGTGGACCTTCCTCTTCAGTTTACTGACCTACATGTCAATCATAACAGATAAAACCAGGACTGTCCTTTACTAATCTCCTACGTGGTCCTTACTCAAGTCAAATTGACATGTCACAATGAAAAGCCACGGCGGGACTAGCCCTTGATAAGATGGCCAGAGTAAAAAGCTATGAATGCTGTTTTTCTTACATAATACACCATAAAATAATTATAATGTAAGGTTTTCTAATATTTAGGGAAGTGAAAGTTACACAGCAACTAACTGTGTACTCTTAGAAGCATCATTTCCTGTTTGTGAATCTCGGCTATCGTCATAGATATTAGGTGGTCTAGGATCACGAAGCAGCAATTACATGGCATATATGATGCTTCTTCTTTGTCCTGTAAACCTTGCAGACACAGTTAATGTGTCTCACACCAAGTAATGTACAAGTTGGTTTGGCCTCTCATATATAATACCTGTGTGAGTGTGTGCATATAACATGGGAGGTCACCCCAAATCTGTATAGTAAAAATTATAAAACACTAAAGAATAAAACCAAAGAAGACACAGAATGAAATGAAAATTCACATTCATGGATCAGAAGAATCAATATTTTCAAAAAGTCCACACTACTCAAAGCAATCTAGGGATTCAATATAATTCTTATGAAAATTCCAATGGCATTAGTATAGAAATAGAGAAAAATGTACTAAATTTTGTGGGAAACCATAAAAAAAAATCATGACTAGTCAAAGCAATCTTTAGCAAAAGAACAAAACTTGAGGTGTCTGACTATAAAACATACTCTAAAGCTCTAGTAAACAAAACATCACGGTAGCTGCATAAAAACCGACAGACTCACCAAGGTAAGAGAATACAGAGCTGAGAAATATACCCACAAATCTACAGCCAACTGATTTTCAACAAAAGCTACATTAGAAAAAAAGAATCGTCTCTTTTAATAAATGGTGCTAGCAGAACTGGATTTCCACACGCAAAGGAATGAGATGAGACCTCTTTCTCTTGCCATGTACGAAAATCAACACAAAATGGATCGCAGACTTCAATGTAACACCTAGTGTGGAATGATAAAAAAAAATACCAGGGGAAAATATAGGGGAAGCACTTCAGGACACTGACACGTGCAAAAATTTTGGGAGAAGATCTCAAAAGTGTGGACATACTAGACAAATGGGACTATATCAAATTAAGAATTTCACGTACATCAAACTTTTGGCAAAGTGAAGAAACAATCTACAGTATGTAAGAAAATGTTTACAAACTATTCCTTCAATGGGACCTTAATATTAAGAATATATAAGGAACTTAGGCCAAACAATAGTAATGAGCTATTAAGTAATTAAGTACTTAAGCTATTAAGTAATGAGCAAAAGATGTGACTAGGCACACAGTGGTGCCGCGGTTGTCAGATTCAAGTCACTCCAAACTCATGTTCAAACCCTGAAAAGCTGGAGAACTGAACATGCATTTTTCCATAAGAAATAATGAGAAACCAAATAATTGGTTCCAAGGCCCAAAAATTACACTTATAAATTCTCCTTTCCAGGACTTCAGCAAATTTCACAATGATTCTGCTCTTTAACTCTACTGTGGTTCTCACAGCTTTCCTTCTAGCTTTACTGCTGGCATCACTAACTTGTTTTGGAGTCACGGTTATGATATTTTATGCAAATGAAGGGCAAACACACACACACACACACACACACACACACACACACACACTGATGACTGTTTTGACGCTCTGACATAATCACTACGTGTTGTCCGGGCAAGAGTGGCGCTTAGACGGAAGCGTCACCCTTTTTGTGTCTAGGGTGAAATATGATGTGGGACTCAGTCTAGGACACCGCAGGTTTTTGCAAGTCGAATTTTCAGTTGGACTACTGAGCAAACTTACCAACATCAAGCAGATATTTTTTGAAATTTGCTGTTCGAGTTGTGCAAAGTTTGAGTTTGGAGTCCTTCAACAAGGGAGGTATCACTGTATACATTTCTCAAAAAATGGTAAATTCCTGACTTACAAACGAATTCTGTTCAGGAAGAATTGTTCATAAGTCGGGTTTATTTGTAAGCCAACAAACTGAGTGTTCTACAGTATGTGTGTGGAAAGTAGCAACTCGAATGCTCATAAGTTGGGGACATACTGTTATGACCAGCAAGCATGTAAAAAATGTTTAACATCTTAATTACCAGAGAAACACAAATCAACCACAGTGAAATATTATCTCATCTAGCTACAATAGTTATTATTATAAAGACAAAGAATCACAAAGTCTAGTGAGAATGCAGAGAAAGGTAAACACGTATGCACTGTTGGTAGGAATGTAAATTGGTACAATCGTTATGAAAACTGTAGGTATTTCTCAAATAATTAAAAATAGAACTACCCTAGCATCAAACTGCCTCAGTACTGGGAATCACTCATAGAAAGAAATGAGTATATCAAAGAGAAAGCTGCACTTTCAGGCTTATTGTAGCACTATTCACAATAGTCAATATATAGAATCAAGTGAGGTGTCCATTTATGGATGAATAAAGCAATTGTGGAATGTATTCACAGTGGAATATTTTTCAGCCATAAAAGGAATAAAATTCTGTCACAGGAAAATGCATGAAAATGGAGGAGAGTGTGTTTAATTGTATTAAGACAGGCCTCCGAGGACAAATACTGTATGTTGTCCCTCGTATGTAGACACTAAAAAAGGTATTGTCATAGAAATAAAGAATAATAGTGGTCATTACTGGCTAGAACAGGTAGTGAGGAGGAGAGATAGAAGGTCAGATATAAAGACAAATACAATTAAGTAGAATGAATATGTTCTAGTGGTCTAAGAGCACAGTGTGATGATGGCACTTCACAAGAATTTAAATATTTTATACAGAACTATTAGAGAAGAATATAAAGAAGTTGTGGATAAGGATATGGAAATGATAATAACCCTTATTTGGCTATTTTACATTGTTTATATGTATAATATTATCATACTGTATCAAGAAATATGTGCAATTATTATGTCAATTAATAAATTTAGGAGGAATTTCAGTACTGACAAATGCCCATAATGCACATAAATATACTCTTAAAAATCTCAACAGATGTCAATGCGGTAAAAGCTTTGAAGATCTGGATTTTTTAACCTCTGATCATTTTTGAATGACATAAAACATGTCTTCTTCCCTACTCTCCAATCTAGAATCTTGTTTATTATAGAAGTTCTTTGTCATGAATCTTGGCAATGATCTTTGCCAAATGTCACTTCAAATGTTGAGCTGTCCCTTTTCCAGCTCTAACGTGCATAAGCAATTATGCTGGCCCCACAATACATAAAGAGGTGGAAGCTGATATACTCACAGTTTTATTCTCTTACGATAATACTTTGCAGAAAATCTAGCTTTCATTTACCAAGTGAATTGTCAAAGCATAGAGCTTGATGTTAAAATATAAAATGATTTAAATCCCAAGTAAAAGTGTGATATGTGGGGCTGGGAATTTAGCTCAGTGATTAGAGTGCCTGCCTGGCAAGCACAAGGGCCTGAGTTCGATCCCCAGCACCAAAAAAAAAAAAAAAAAAAAAAAAAAAAAAAAAAAAAAAAAAAAAAAAAAAGTGTGAAATATAAATTCTTCAGTTGATAGTACATTCTATGATAAGACTATTTAAAACCAAGATTCCCAACAAAACAAAGGGAAAAACAAAAACAACAAAATCCATGCGTCAAATATTCAAACGCCCATTGCAGATAGGGCAAAATTCAGATATCTAGGTCTGTCTGATTTACTTAAATTTCCCTTTCTCATCTAATTCTCTATTCATTCTTATCCAGTAAAGCCTTACTACTACTTTTTCTTTAAAATTATCCATTCTGTATTTCTTGTGATTTTTTTTCTGTCTTACTGAGGATGCCTTCTATGTCACTTATATGTCCTCATAAAAAGAAATATTGCTTATTGGAAACCTTCCGCATCACAGTCATGGTTTAAATTATAACTGTTCCTCAAATGTCTCGGATGTCTGAAAAGTGATTGCATTGAGGGGCGCTATATACCTACTTGGATCCCTTCATTTGTGCATTCAGTAGTTGAATGTGCTGTTTAAAAGTGGGGCTTGGGTTGAAGGTAGGTCACTAGGGATGTGACCTGAAAGGGTATATTATTTTTTTTCTTTTTTTCTTTTTCTTTTCTTTTTTTATCAAGAACATGTATTAGTACATTGTATACATAATGATCACATTCATCATGGTTATTTTGTACCTGTACATGATACATCTTGGTTTCCCCCCTTCTTCTCCTCCCCTGCCGTCTGTTCCCCCACCCTTCCCTATTTGCAGCAGGTTTATTTACATTTTTCCATTTTTTCCCTTTCCCCTTTCTTTCCTTTTCCCCTTCCTTTTCTCCCTTCTGCCTTTCTAGTTCCCCTCTCTTTTGAATATCATCTTTCTTTTACCTAATATCTATTATAACTTTTTGTGCTTATTTACACTTATGGTTTCTCATATCAGAGAAACAATTCGATGTGTACTCATGAGTGTTTGATTTATTTCACTTAATAGTATGTTCTCAAGGTACATCCATTTACCTACAAATAGCTCTAGCTTATCCTTTTTTATGACAGAGTAGTACTCCATTGTGTAGAAAAACCACACCTTCTTTAGCCATTCCTTATTTGTTGGGCATTTGGGTTGTTTCCAAGACTTAGCTATGACAAATTGTATTGCTATGAACATGGTTGTGCATATATTGCTGTGTGGTATGAGGTTTTCAGTACTTCTGGGAAGACACCAAGCAGAGGAATAGCTGGGTCAAATGGAACCTCTAGTAGTAGTTTTCTGAGGAATCTCCACACTGATTTCCACAGTGGTCGGTCCAGTTTACATTCCCACCAACACTGAAGGAGGGTTCCTTTTTCCCCGCAGCCCCGCCAGCACTTGTTGTTGGTTGATTTCTTGATAATAGCTGTTCTTTCTGGAGTGAGATGGAATCTTAGCGTTGTTTTGATTTGCATCTCTTGAATGACCAGTGATTCTGAACACTTTTTCATATACTTATTTGCTGTTTTTATTTCCTCATCGGAAGGGTATATTCTTGCCCTCGATTCTCCCCATCTCTCTGCTTCTTGGGTGCCGTGAGCTGGGCACCATTTTCACTACAAGGTCCTTCCACCATGACATTTCTACCTTGGATGCAACTGGCTGTAGACTGAAAGAATGAGCCACAATAAATCTCTCCTCCTTTAACTTGTGGGTGTTAGGTATTTTGTCCCAACAACAGGAAGGTGACTGAGACAATTACATTGGTTAAACATAGGATGGAAGCTGAGAACACCTGTGCATACAAAACTTAACTTCTTCTTCCAAGATTTTATGCCAATACCTAACATCACCAACAGCTTTTGAGTAATCCTGCATATCAATTTACCTGAACAAATTGTTTGCTCATCTGGGCAAATACTTCTCATAATACAACAGATTGCTTAACTGGGCAAATAGCTTGTTTGTCAAACAAATATTTTACTCACCAAGACTTGTTTCAAGACCTTCTCTGTGCTGTGTCCACCAATCCTAAGCCAACTCGTCACATTAGTTCCCCAATTCCAAGTGATTACCTACCTTTGACAGGCATGATTTAAACCATTGAAGATTAGTTCCCAAAGCTTGTAAATATACTTGACTGATCTCTTGTGACCAAGCTCTGTCAAAGTGCTTTTACTTCAGTGGGTTTCATAAATTGCTTTGTTTATCTAAAATACTATGGTATTTAGTTTTTTGTTTACTTTGCAGCCAATGATGTTACAATACGTCACAATTCCTTCAGAGACAAGCAAGAACAGGGTGGGAGCGTATCCCATTGTTTGAGCACAAGCCCAACAGGTGTGAGGCTTTGAGTATATTTCCTGTAGTATGAGAAAATAGGAATAGAAAAACTTTCTAAAAATCATTTAAAACAAAAAGAGTGCTATTCAGCTCACATAATAGTCCACAGAAAGGCATAGAGTTGAGGTTTAAGAGAGAGTTTATTATCATGCTATCTATGCTCTCTCAAATTTTATCCCTCAAGGACTAAGTCCCAGGTAAACTTTCTTTTTTGTAGAATATAATGTTTACATCTGGTTTCAGCCTTATAGCTTAAGACTGGGTGCCCCAGTGGCAGACTTTGAGAAAAAGATTATCCCCAAATTCAGAGATATTGGAAATGTCCATAGGAAAGTGGAGAAGTAAAACAGTGAAAACAAAGAGTAAAATGTTTATTATAAAACAATAGTGTGGACTGCTGAAGCTTAACTCTTCACGGGAAGCTCTGGTGATGATGTAGAATAGACACCTCAGGATTATACTCCCTAAAATGCCAGGAAAAATGGATACCTTCTTAACAACTATAACTCTCTTTACTGTCTTTCTTTGATTATAGTTGTTATACGTGCGCTTTATCTCGCTTTTATGTACTGGTTAGAATTTTCACTTCATAAATTTATTCAAGGAAAAATACAATTTTTTTTTTCATTTTATCTTTTTGCACATTATTCAATTTAATTTCTAGCAAAAACTTGCTCTTTCTCTTATCGGATGTTCTTCTTTTCCCCTAAAGTCTATTAGCTAAGGAAGCAAATTTACATTAAAGAGTAGACAAACAGGAATCCAAATTTTGTACTATCATCTGTTAATTTGTTTTTCTTTGTTTGGTTTTGCTAGAGAACACTGCTTAAGTCTTCATACAATGCCATGCGTGATCTGTTGGAGAATTGGTACTTCAGACTCCCCCTGGGGATTTAAATAATTTTGGAGTTTTAATACTAAGCCCCTTGCTTTGAAGGCTGATTGGAAAAATGAAAGATAAGTCATCTGCAAATGATGACAGTAGCAGGACAGTGACGGTGTGATTATCTTGACCTCCTCCTGCACGTTTTGTAGTGGTCAGAGAAAAGGCGTTGCTTGTTCACTTTAGAGCTGAGGAAGGGGCACGTCCAAGTTTGGCATTACATTAGTCAACCACATTACTAAGATTTATGACCAAAAAAACTCATAATGATTAATATCCTATTTTTCAGATCCCGAGAAAAGCCACGAAGAACACTAAAATTCTTAGACTACTCATTAATTTCATATTTACACTTATCCGGTGGCTTGTCCTGATTTAGACACTATATAAATACAAGACTTTGGCTGAGATGGTTGGTGCCATTGTCACTCAGTTCCTTTAAGATTATAATACTTCAAAAATATGCTATGAAAATTCAATGAGGAAGAAAAACAGAGTTTGCCATAAAGTTCAAAAGAATTAAAGATTGTCCCTCCTCCCTTGCCCAGGGAAACACAGATCTAAACCACAGTGTGCACCTCCTTATCCCAGTGAGAGCAGCTTTCAACAAACTGATGAAAGAATGATGATGCTGACGATAAACAAAAGCTAATGAAGATATGGAGAAAGAGGAACGCTTCTTCCCTCTTGGTGGGAAGACAAATTAGTATAGCTATTAGAAAAAACAGTAGGATGGTTTTTAAAGAGCTGAAATCAGAACTACCATAGATCCAGCAATCTCACCGCTGATGTAGAAACACAAAGGAAATGAAATCAGGGCGTTGAAAAGTTACCTGTATTCCGAGGTTTATTAAAGCATAATCCACAATGCCTGGATACAGAATCAAACTAAATATCCAGCAACAGGCTAATGAATAAAGAAATATGATATATAGCACATAAAATGACTGACATTTTGTCATCTGTGGCAAAATGAACAGATCTGGGGTTATTGCATTAAATGAAACGAGAATAGAAAGACAAACTGCATAATCTTGCTCATAAGTGGAGTCTAAAAAATAAAGACTTTACAGAAGTTGAAATAAAATATTGGTTACTATGGACTCAGAACTACTGAGAGGAAGGAAAATGAAAATGTGGACCGAAAATTGCCTCGTGATTGTTTGATTAGAGGAAGAAAATCTGCCGTTCTGTGATAGAGGAGAGTGAATAGAATCAAGATATATTAATCTGATACTTGTAGTATATATCGTAGGAAATTGAATGTACTGACCAAAAGAAATGAAAGAATTTTGAGGCGCTAGATATGTTTACTCTGAGTTGATTACTACTAATGTAACTAATGTATACGTTCATCAAAACTTCACATTGTACCTAAAGGATATATAAAAATATTATGTGTAAATCAAAACGTTTTTTTTAAAATCAACTTTTCATCCTATAGAAAAGATAAAAACCAAATCTAGACAAAATTCTAAATAGAGATGATGGCTGACTTCTAAGCCTTCCAAACTCTGGCATTTTATGCTCCTGCATTTGCTTCCCCGGCAAATGTATTCTCAGGCTTTTCCTTTACAGAGAGGCGCAAAGGAAGTTCGAAACTTGTAATTAGTTCAGCCAGGGTGATCTGCCCTTCGACCGAATCTAACATTGAATGAAGGATTGAAATATGACATTTTTTGTCCCCAGGCAGAGGAAGCCCTCCGGAAATCACTACAAGAAAATAACTCTGGCGCTTTAAGTAGAAGGAGTTTGGTGGCTGTGATTGAGGGAAAAGACACTGATCCAAGAGTTAGGAGATGTGGGATCTGCTCCCATATATAGACATGAGCTGTGCACTCCAAACTCCTCCCCAATTTCATTACTTGGGCATGGAAAATTTTTCAAGTTAATGGTGCAAAGTTCAGGGGACAATGCTGAAACAATACTTCAAAATCTTAAAAAAATGTATGAACGTGACTTTCAGTAATTAGGTAATTTCCCTCTAGATACACAAATGAAAAGATAAATGATAGTGAAATGCAGCAGCAGACTCATTGCTAGCCAAGCTCTGAGCAGTTTATTGTAAAAGCTTTCCATCTATGGACAGTAGGGAACTAACCAAAGATTATTATCAGTGTTGCTGAAAAGTCTTACAGGAAGTTTATAAATGCTCAATGCATGACTTCATAGCAATGGAAATGGAGACCTCTTGTACTTTCTTTCTCATATGCTGCACAATACTCAAAAGCAAATTTGGAAACTTACTCTAAATCTCAGTTTCTTTGGCGAGATATTCTACTGTATCCATAAATAAGTCTTTATTGAGCACATAGTACATACTAGGATATTATGATTTATAGAGTTATCTTGGGCTAGGGATCACATTAAGCACTTAACATCTTTAAATTATTATCTCATTTAGTCCTTAAAAGAATTTATAAGGTTAGTGTTGACATTTTTAATGTATCAGGAAATTGTGAGATAAGGTCACGAGTGTAGAGTAGATTCTAGGTAGCTTTTAGCGTATGGAAATTCAAATCAAGGTCTGCAACATGGCAGAAGTTGTGCACTCCAGCATAATGCTATATTAGTGCTGAAACTTTGAAAATTTTTCTTCAACTTATTTAATTAAATTCCATAAAGTTCCTTACAATAGACACAAACCGAAATATAATTCTCTTCACCTTTTAGAATGACTTGGCTTCATCTAGAGATTGTGGAACAGAATGGGAACAAAAACAGTATGAAATGGGATATGGTAGTCTCCTCCTGGAGGATTTAGACATTTTTATTTCACATTAACTCCTGAGCAATAGGAATTTAAACACTGCTGTTTTATATCCCAAAGCATCAAAGTCAGATGTCAAATGTTCACAGTGTTTTCTTTTTGTGCTTCAAGATGGGGAAACAGACTCTAGCTGGTAGTACAGTTGTATTTCTTCCAATCCAATCTAAACCGCTGTACAATATGTCTATCCTCTAGAGTTTCCAAAAAACGTCATTTCTGCTATTCCCAGTCACATGGAATAGAATGCCCAGGCATGCCAGAGAGCTTTCAGTAGTGAAAGACTGAAAGAAAAAGAATAGTAAATGGTAAAGAGAGACTAGATCTTAGTTTCCAAAACTGTATTATTGATAATGCTGGTATACTTGAATATTAAATTGGAAACAACCACGAATGTTTTTCAAGTGAAGAAATTGCAAATTTCAATGACATGCAAAGACTTTATAGTTGAGCATCCCTAATCTGAAAATCCCAAGTCCAACATGCTTCAAAACCTGAAACTTTTGAAGCTCTCAGATAATGCCACAGTGGAAAATTCCACACCTGACCCCAAGTAATGGGTTGCTGTTAGCATGCAGTGCACTGAAAATACTGAATAAAATTGTTTTCAGTGTAGAAAGTATATATGCAACATGAATGAATTTTGCACTTTGGAGTCCCATCTCCAAAGCATTTTATTATGTTTACTATTCAAACATTGCAAAATCCAAAATCTTTGAAACCCGAAACACTGCCGGTCCCACACATTTCAGATGAGGGATACTAAAGTTTTATTATGTGTTAGCTCCATATAGGAAGAAAACTTACACATCAGTTTAAAAATGTGAATGTCTATAAATCATAAACTTGGTTCCTTACAATTTTTCTCAAAGATGAGTATTATGAAGGAAAAGAATTGTGCCTTGGACCCAAAGATCATTTTGGAGGCCTGGGAATGTTTCTCATTGCTATCAACCTATCAGACAGGTAGGTAACTGAACCAGAGTCAGGTTTTTCGATCTGTCTGACAACATTTCTGTCACAGGAAAGGATGTGAGACGGTATAGACAAGGTATAGCATGGGTATCCTGGCAGCAGGTGAGAGCCATGGGTGGTCTGCCACAGTAGTAAATGCAAGTATGCCGCGGGACAGAAAGAGATGGCCGCCTCCAGGAGCACGTTGTGAGAATTCTCAGGATGGCAAGGCCGGGCCCCACTCCTCGTGGGTCTACAGCAGGTAACCGCAAGAATGAATGTGGCCGGCTGCCAGCGTTAAGAGATTCTCTGCATTTGGACCTGGGCTTTTTGCTAGCCCTGAAGGTGAAGCAGGAGAGCCACAAGCATTTACACATACTACGCACGACAGCACAGAATCAGGGTGAGTCTAATTGAGATGGTTTCTTTAGCTCATAGTAGTAAACACCAGAGGCCTTCTACCAGATTAGTTAGGTTGTGGGACTGTCAGGCAACAGAGCTGATGCAGACATTTCAGAGGGTGATTTAGTAATATGTATATCAAAAATTTTAAAATGCGCATATGCTTTCTCTAGGCAATATCAGTCCTAGGATCTAATTTTAAGGGGTATGTGTTCAAAATCTAACTAAAATGGTTGTTAGTGATAATATTATTCATAAAAGTAAGAATCAGAACTATCCTAATCCCTATATAAGGAACTGATTAAAAAAATTACCATATGGCAATAAAGGAAACATTCAGTTATTTTAATAATCACTATATTTTTCGACTCTTAGACATTTGAGAATCTTGGACTGTTTTTTCAAGCACACACTCTTCCACAATGAACATGAACTAATTTAAATTTATACACAGTTTGGTACACAAAATCCATGGATTTTCCAAAGCATATTTAAATGTATAACTAAAAGAGTCAATAATAATGAATACTGAGTTATAAAATATCTGGACTATATTAAATGAAAAAAGTCAGAATATCTAGCCTATGTAACATTACTCTAAGTATGCATAGTCGTACATGAACATTATATTTTTATGATCCCTTAAAACGTATTCAAAAGCATGGACCTCTTTCACCATTGAAGGACACAAACTACATTTTAATACTTGACTTATTTCCTCAGAAGTTCACTTAAAAAAAACTTTATTGACACAAAATATGCTCAATAATCTCATAACTAAACAAGAAATCTTTTATTACTTTCAACTAAATGGCACATATTTCAAGAGAGACACCTTTTACATAAAGAAATGACAGTTTTCAGGCTGGCAGTTTTCTCGTCTCTGTGGGTAGGCATGATTTAAAATGGTTAGACAGGGAGTATTCCTTAAAAGGACGTGAGTCAAAGGGTGATTTCCAGAATGGAGGGACAAAGGACCATGGAACTCATCCTGCAGCAGTCAACCAATTACCTGGAAAAATTATAACTGGGACTCCCCTTTTCCACATTGTCCTCACTGACAGGGCTAAGGCTTTATGCCAGAAGAGAAAGATTTAGATTACTGAGTCTCTAGATAGATGCACAGATCTCATGCCACGTTAGGGTAGAAATTTCATGCAGGACAAGGTGATGTAAGAACACCTTTTGCTGTCCCTTTGTTAAAGAACGAGATTGTTACTAAGAAGTTAACTGTCCTTTTCCCAACTCTCCTGGTGAAGAGATACTGCCCAAGGGGGACAAGAAGGTCAAAAGAATAGCGGGCTCCAAGGACATCCCCAAGGGAAGTGGCTAGAAGAAAGTGTGAGGAATCTCAAGCCTAATGGCATTCCCAGAAATAATACTATTTGTAGTTAGCAATGTAGAGGATATTGGAAGTCCACTGAGGGCCATAAGCTAAGTTGTGCCCAGGTTACCACTTCAGAGATCATGATGGAAAGAGGCAGCTAAAACAAACATTACAAGGGTCTGAAAAACTTCAAATGTTGACCTTAAACACTTGCTCTGCAAATGAGCATGAAATTAATTGGAGTAGACAGTGGAGCAATTTAAGCATTTAGATATTGATAACCCTAGATATTGAAAACCCTAGACCAACATGGCAGCAATTAGTTGACACTAAGAGGTGGTAAGTGATACTAACAGAAGTAGATTAACAGAGACTAAGTAGGAATGGAGATAAAAAGAACACTGTAAATATCCCTGTAATACTAGGAAGCCTGAGCATACATCCTAAAGTGTACACTCTGAGGAGTAGTGAAGAGCAGGGTCCCATACCATGAGGGATGTAGATGTTATTCATATAGCTAAGTCAAAGCATTAACAAGTAAACAAGCAAGCAAAGAGAGGAAATCCTATTTGTATCGAGTTTGCAAATGTGTTATCTAAAATGCCCACCTTAAACAGAAGATATGAGCTGATAATAGGAAATGGAAACTTCCCATGAGAGGTCCAGATAGCAACTTAGCAGACATTTAAAGAATCCTGTTGGTGGGAATGTAGACTGGTCCAGCCACTGTGGAAATCAGTGTGGAGATTCCTCAGAAAACTACTACTAGAAGTTCCATTTGACCCAGCAATTCCTCTGCTGGGTATCTTCCCAGAAGAATTAAAATCATCATACCACAGTGATATATGCACAACCATGTTCATAGCAACACAATTTGTAATAGCTAAGTCTTGGAAACAACCTAAATGCCCAACAACTAATGAATGGCTAAAGAAGATGTGGTTTTTCTACACAATGGAGTACTACTGTGCCATTAAAAATGACAAACTAGAGACATTTGTAGGTAAATGGATGCACCCTGAGAACATACTCTTAAGTGAAATAAATCAGACGCTTATCAGTACACATCAAATTGTTTCTCTCATATGAGAAACCCTAAGTGTAAATAAGGATAAAGGGGTATAATAGATATTATGTTAAAAAAGATAGTATTCAAAAGAGAGGAGAACTAGATAGAGAAGAGGTGGAAAAAGAAGGAAGGTTAAAAGAAAAGTAAGATGAATGGGGAAAAAAAGGAAAAATGTAAATAAACCTGTTGCAAATAGGGAAGGGTGGGGGAACAGAAGGGAGGGGTGGGGAAGAAGGGGGAAAACCAAGATATATCATGTATAGGTATAAAATAACCACATTGATTATGATCATTATGTATACAATGTACCAATACATGTTCTTGGTAAAAATAAAAAAAAAATTAAAAAGAGGAAACCATTATGCATCCAAAGACATAAGGATAAAAAGGTAAACCACTGCTATGGTTCCTCTAAGTGTTTACCAAAGATTAAAGACTTGTTCTCCCTGGTGGCCCTATTGGGTTGTAGTGGATCTTTGAGATATGAGGCCCAAGCAAGGTCCTTAGGTGATTTAGGGTGTGCCCCTGAGAGGCACTGTGGGCCTATGACCTCTTCTCCTGGTAATGAGATGAGAAATTTGCTCTACCACATGCTTCCCACAACTGCCATCAAGCATGCCAATCCCCAGCCAGCCCAAAGAAATGGGTTCATCTGCTCTTGGATTGGAACTTACAGAACTGTGGGCCAAACCCTTTTTCCCTTTATAAGTAAGTATCTCAGGTACTTCCCTGTAGTGAAGAAAAGCTGGCTAACACAGACATGAATACAAAAGAATTATAAAAATTTCTCTAAAGGGCATCTTTGTAAACAATCAAGGGGTAAGATCATACTTAAATGACTGAACGACTATGGAAAATACAGATACAGACTCTTGCTTTTTCTCTTCAACATTGTAATGGAAGTTCTGGACAAGACAATTCAGCAAGAAAAAGAAATAAAAACCATTCATAAATATATAAAACTGTTTTCAGATGACATGTCTTGCATATAGAAAGTGCAAAGGAAATCTGTAAGAAACATTTTAAGAATAATGATTTCTACATGGTTGCAGGATACAAGATTAATATACAAAAATTAATCATGTGCATACATTAGCAACAACCAATCTGAAATAGTTCCACACGGAACATTCAAAAACCTGCTGTAAATAGGGAGGGAGGGAACAGAGGGGAGGGGTGGGGAAGAGGGGGGAGAACCAAGATGCATCATGTACAGGTATGAAATAAATGTGATGAATGTGACCATTATATGTAAAATGTACCAATACATGTTCTTGGTTTAAAATTAAAAACAAACAAACAAACAAAAGAAAACAAAAAAACCAAATAATTGTCATTTCACCTATGCATTTGTACAAACTTTGTATGTTGTTATATCTGCCCTTCCAAGTTCAGTCACATACACATAAATCCTCATGGACAGCACAATCTGTTTCTAACTACAGCCTGCAGCTCAGAATAAGAAGTGCTCAACTGAAGCTCTTTCAAAAGTCTTCTTTCATCCAAATTGCTGAGGAAGCTTTAAGTACCCTGCTGTCCAATGACTTAGTGAAATTAATGATCCAAAATAAATGTTAAATCTCTTTATTCATTTCTGGAAACAAAGGCAGAACACCAAAAACCGGTAGAACTAATGCCAGGAGTTGCAGTAATACCTCTGCATTTCTAAGAAGCCAGTAAATTGACATTATTTCAAATTTCTGGGGTTCATTAAAAAGAGCAATTATGTTTGTCAAAATAGTAGTTTTGGATATGAAATCTGAATTGTATGCCAAACATGATGGCAAAGTATATATTGAAGGTCCATGCAACGATGTAATTTCTTTTTACAAATAAGATGTGATTTGGAGATCAGGTTAAAAGCATAGGAATTGTAATTTAACAAACTTGGGTTCATAGCTGGGCACTTACTACATATTCAATCTTAGAAACTATCATGGACAGAGACAGTTATATTAAAGCAATTAGATAATCTTCTGCCCAAACCAGAAAGATAAAAGACTTCCATCTATAACTATGTCACAGGCAAAAGGAACAATGAATTTAGAATTTTCATAATTTAAAAAAACATAATTTGCTTTCAGAGGCTCCTTCCTCTGAGTTATTATTTTAGTAATTAATTTGGCAAATATTGCAGCAGAATGAGACATGCCAGGGAAGAGACCAAGAATTAAGCCAGGTTATTAGAGGAGAATGGGATGCAGATATCACACACACCCCCAAATATGTGAGGTCCTCCATCCTGTTTAAGTTTTGCACTTACAGGAGAGACTCTAATTTAGTCTTAGAGTTTATATTACATTAACAGATTACTTCTAGTAGGTATTTTGCTGTGTGATCACAATATTCTTTTTTTAACATGAAGATTTTAAAATTACATAATACTATATCAGTTACATCAACCAATGTGAGTGGGTATACATCACTGATTAAAAGAAGTGAAAAAGATATATAAGAGTGAAAAACAAGATAAAAATCAAAATTACAGAATTTCTTAAAATTAGAAATAAGACAGTGATATATGCACACCCATGTTTATAGCGGCACAGTTTTTAATAGCTAAATCTTGGAAACAGCCCAAATGCCCATCAACAGCGGAATGGATAAAGAAAATGTGGGTTTTTTTTAATACAATGGAGTCTGCTATAAAGAACGAAAAGTTTGAGACATTTCTAGGTTAATGGATGCATTTTGAGACCATACTTTTAAGTGAAATAAATTGGACACACATGTTTAAATACCACATTGTTGGGACTGGGGATTTAGCTCAGTGGTTAAAGTGCTTGCCTACCAAGCACAAGGCCCTGAGTTCGATCCCCAGCACCAAAAAAAAAATAAATAAATAAATAAATAAATAAATAAATACATACATACATACATACATACATACATACATACCACATTGTTTCTCTGGTATGAGAAACTGAAAGTGTAAATAAAGACCTATTATTTGAGAAAGGGACGAAAATGTCCAAATGAGAAAGGGAACAAGGGAGGGGGAGGGGGAAAGGAAGAAAGCGACAAGAGAAATAAGAAATAGAAAGAAAAAATGGAAACAAAGCTTTTGTAAATAAGGAGGGAGGAGAAGGTGAAGGAAGGGGAGGCAAATGGGAAAAAAAGAAGCAACAAGATATATCATGTACAGGTACAAATCCCTTATGATGAATGTTATCACTATGTACATCTAAAATGTACCATTAAAATAAAATAAATTTAAAAAAAATTAGAAATAAGAAAACACTACACATTAGAGTCAACAGACATATTTAAGGAATAATTACAAAAATATAAAAATAAACATAAATAAATAAATGTAACATCCATAAAAGAAATGGGTATCATGGTGATAGTTGCATATTGTCCCAGCTACTCAGAAAGACAAAGCAGGAAGATCATATAAGCATAAAAGCTCAAAACCAGCCTAAGCAACATCGTAAGAGCCTACCACAAAACAAATACAAAAACTATGTACAAGACTGAATAAAGATAAATGAATTGCATGTCCAACTACAACACTAAAAATAAATATTTTTGAACTATGAGGAAATAATTCATTTAAATGAAATAAAGCATTGAAATATGGTCTAGAAAAAGCAATAGACGTAACTGAAATTAAAATCCTATCTTTTTATTAGCAAAACAGACAAAATACTAGTTAACATAAAGAGGAAAAGAAGCACAAACATACAAAATGATGATAAGGGGAAACGAACAGGACATATCTTTAAAATTCATTAAAGCATTACATAATAGGTTACTATAACATAGTGGAGAAACGAGCTTAATTGTGCCAGTTTCCACTGAGGACAGAGAATGGTAGACAGAAACAAGAAGTTCACACAAGGCACAGATATCACCGCAGGGAAGCACAATCGAGTCCACAGAGCCCAGATATTCCCAAGTCTACAATTTCTCCAGAACCTGAGAAATAAAGCAAATTTTGTTTAAAACATTTTTAATGTTACTGTATGTTTGTGATATATATAATAATTACATTAATCTTGGGAAACTGGTACATATTCCTATTGCATCTTGATCATTTTTTCTCCACCTTCTCCTACTGCTTCCCTCTTCCCTCTACCCAGATCCCTTCCCCATGTCTGCATAATATACTTCCCTATTGCTGACTGTCTTTTATTTTGCTTTTCCAAATAATTCATATTTTGGGTTTCTGAGATAGGAGAAATCAAATATTGGAAATGTCTTTATTTACAGACATTGAATATCATGCTGAATACAGTAGGAAACCAGAGGAGAATATTTTAGTGAGGCAGTAGTGTGAAACTATTTATATTTCTAGAACGATCAGGGTGGTTGCTCTTCAGTACATGGAGTACAGGGTGTGATGGTGGTGGGCAGATAGAATCAAGGAGTCCAGTAGTGGCTACTTCCTTTAATTCCAGAAGTCTTGACCCAAAGCATGAGTGACTCCATATTCCAGAGATGAGCAAACAGTGGACTCTTCTAGAAAGAGCCTCTGATGAGCTTTTAACTTGTTTACAAGTCACAGATTTCCATCAGTTTCCAAAAATCTTTGAGAAGTTAAATATTGTGAATCCTTTCATACAGAATTTTTTCATATAAAAATAATATTGTATGAGCCTTCAATGAAACAGTTCAACTCAATCATTAGAGTTTTTCTAGGAACAGACCATCATAATCATGTTACACAAAAAATAACTCTTTTCCTTCGTGCTTTTAAAGTGTTACTATGGGCAGCTACAATTACATTTTATTGATTTACATTTTTAATTCCACACTGTATGACTAAAAATTAATCTGATGGTGATTACCCAATACCCACATATTGAGGAGAAATTAGAACATTAGATATTCTCTTGGGTAGTGGCAGGGAAAAGGGATTGTTCTGTCCATTATGAATAGTATAATTACCACACGAGACTAAGAAAGCTGCTTAGATTGTACATAAGAGTACATGCCATATTTCCTTTAGAAACTAGGAGCGTAAACGTGAAACAATGGGTGTAGAAGAAAAGGTTTCACTGACTGGAATGGTCACTGAGGTTGGTAAACTAAAAATATTTGGTCCATTTTGTCTACTTCAATCAGAAAGTGTCTTTTTTATTTGATACCCTATTTTCCTTACTTGCGTTCTCTGGACTTTTTATTTTGCTCTTATTTTTAAACTCACTGTATATATATATATATATATTCTCACACACACACACACACACACACACACACACACACACACACAGATGCACAGTGAAATTGGCTCTTAACCCTGCTTCATAGGAGTATCTTCCCTCTTGATGAAGATTGGTTCTCCTTTGCCCTAAAGAAGTGGAGAGGAACCATCCTTCCTGTGGTTCTCTTAGCTGTCCCATAAGTGAAATCTTTTTTATATGAAGTGCTAATCATTTTTCTTCTTCACTTAAACTCCATGAAAAGTCCTCAGTGGCACGATAAACTCCACCCTTTTTAGAAACGCTACTAGGATCCTGAAGGCACTTTACAACTGAAACTCCTCCTGATAATAATTCCAGGCTTGTGTGTAGAGACACACACTTTCCTCTTGATTTGAAATGCTCTTATTGGTCTCTTTGGAAAGCTTGTACCAATCCATTGAAACACAGCTGAAATTTTATAGCCTGTGCTTACAATTCCTCTCTATCCTAATTTTCCTTCTATGTATCATAGCATTGAGGCCCACATCTTCATTACTGGATGAAAAATATTATATTTTTAGGTTTATCTCTACGTTGTCCTCTTGGTGGTAGACATTGTTCATTTTCAAATGTATTCATGTTTCTGTGTATTCAAGAAATATTTCTTGAGTGTCTACTGTGTGTAAGGCATTAAATGACAAAGTGAGAGAGATGGAGAGAAGTAACTTCAGAGAGCATGAACAGCCCTCAGACTGAGGCCAGAAAACAGAAGGATTTCTCCAAAGCAATATCCTCAACAAATACCGTACTAACAACATAAATTTTAACTAATCAACTGTTGTTTAGAAATACTAATTTAAGAAATTATGGGCTATTTAGAATCTGTCAAGTCAGAGCTTGCATTACAGAAGTGGAAAATGAGAGCTTATCATGCCCCGAGTCTCAATTTTTTCAGAGAAAAGTTTCCCTTGAAATGTTATAAGGGAAATTAAGCAAAAAAGGAACAATATTTTCAGTTGCATTTCTAGTGAAGCTAAGGAAATATTTCTCATAGTTGTTTCTTACACTGATCCCTGATTAACACCCAGGGCGTTTTCATGATTATTCAGTAATACTGTTGGAACCGATTTAATAAAGTCTAAATACGTAGCTTTGGTTGTGATGTGATGGGAGGACCAGTCTTAGATGATTCAGGCGGGTGACTTTCAAGCCAACTCTAATACCCAGGAAAGGTGTCCAGGGGTCCCCAGGGGCTGAAGACCCAGCTGGGAGACTGGTGCTCGGGTCTAATTCTATCTCTGCCTAAATAAGATCAGCTCTCCTTTCACCCATTTATCTGTTAGATTTTAGCACAAGAATCATTTTTAAAATGGGGGCTATTCTATTCAAAAGATAGGTTGGGAAGCTTGATCTAAAGAAATATTTAGTTACTGCCTGAACTACGGCGTCTTCTTAAACCATCTTCACATGACTACGCACTTTTTCTGGACACAGTAAAAAGGCCAGATTAAGTCCACACTTTCTTCAAGTCTTATTTCTGAAACTTGTTTCCTCTTTTCACTTCAAGGTGATTCCAGCCTGATAATGACTTTGTTCATACGACATTAATATTCACCCTCTAGTTTCTCTCCTGACTCACCCTTTGAACTTTATATTCTCCACCATTTTCCAAACGATAAACTTGGCCCTCGACTCCTCTTCACAGATACTCTGCTGTGCTCCAAGTTGCACGGCTCCGAATCACCTTTTCTAGGCACTTCTGTTGTTTCATTTTTCAGTGTAAGCTTCCTAATCCCGACGTAGCGCTTCCCTCAAACCCGCACCAAATCACCGGTGAGAAGAGCCAGCAGTAGGGTGTTCTGAAACGCCACTTTTACTTTTAACTTTCACTAGAACTTACTCTCAACTCGATTCCCACGTCTCTCTTTTTTCTCGTCCAGTTTCTTAGCAGACATGAGTAACACGGAAGCGCAGGAAGGAGGAGAGTAATTCAGTGATGGTCGGAATGTGTTCTCATCCTCTTTGACTAACACTGACATCTTGAAGAGTCACCAAATATATCAACCGTCTGTAGTCATCTTGCTTTATTTTTCTGGAAAAATTGTGTGCCTTTTGCATGTGAGAGCAAATTAAAAATACTAATTTCCACATAAGCGTTAATTATGAGTATGTTTTCAGCCACATACATTTAAAATGATTTTCCTCTATAGGTGATTATATAGCCATTTGCAGTCATTTCTCCCCGTGAAGACAAGATGGAATTTCTAAGTCTATTTTCCTGATAAATATTAAAGCGAACTCCTGTGTACTCATGCCATTCCTCCATCATTAGCTCTACTCATCCTATTGTAAAACCAGTAGAAGCTTCACTAAGCCAATTTCTGCATTCGTAAATTCAGGTCAGGTGATTTAAAATAAATTAATTTAACACCTCTGTACGATGTGCCTGTACCACTCACTTAATAGAAGGGCCACTCCAGGAAAATAAAACACCAAGGAAACAAACTGTAATCCATGGTTCGATTCAAACCCTTCTCATCATTCTCTTTTATCTGAAAACCTGACTCACAAAGGAAACGACCCTCTGATTTTGTCTTTGTTGCCAATCCATTGTTCCAAACTAATGTTTATTTTGCCAAACTAGTTCAAGTGTAAGGACACTCTTTACTTAAGATGCTTCCGTTTACACGAACAATAATGATGTTACTAGCCATGAGAAGGAAAACATTGCAAATCACATTTTGGGTTTGCTCTGTGAAATATGCAATTGGATGGCAAGTTCATCAAAAGGGGAACGGAAATTCGAAGAATTCAGTCACAGCAAAGGTTAAGGAACAACAAGAATCTTTCCGGGTCAGGATGGAATATATAATTATTACAAACTATCACAGCACATCAGGGCTATTAGAAGGTATTCCGTGTGATGAAAAAATGGAAAAACTGGTGGGGGGGTGAATCCAGATTGGGGGGCCCTGTTTAAGAAAAATTATACAAAATCATGAATATGAAATTAAGAATGAAAGTTAAAAAATGTATCCAGAAAGGGAGGGAGGAGAGGGGAGGGGCAGGGGAGAGGGGGAGAACCAAGATGCACCATGTATAGGTACAGAATAAATGTAATGAATGTGACCAATGTATGTAGAATGTACCAATACATGCTCTTGGTTTAAAAAAAAAATGTATCCAGAGTAAGGAAATAAGAAAAATAACATGAGGATTAAAGAAACCTGAAGTATTTTGAGTTATTTAACTGTCTAAAAATTCTATGAAATATTGTTTATCATTTGATTTTACACTCACTGATTACTTTTGATATAAGAGTGATTTTATACTTTTTTTCTATAGAGGGAATATGAAAATTGTTTAAGCTTTTTTTAGGCATGGATGATAAAAAATGTTAACAAAAATTTACACGGGTTTCTTTCACCTTCATGACCTGTTTTTGGTCATGATATATAAATATGTAGAAGTGTTGTCAAGTTTGGGAATTATTCAAATTTCTTTTATATGTGAACTGGTATTTCAAAACATGTCAAGTTTTATCATGGCTTATCTTCAGTATTCGTTTAGTTACTACCCTCATTGCAGAGTTTGTTGTCAAAGTCTTATTGGGGATAATCCTCAATGAATTAGCAGAATTGGCATAGAAGTGTATCTACAAGTTATTGCTATACTGAGATGTTTCCTAATAACTAATGTTTATAATAACCATACCCACACATGCCTGAGACCCACACGAATATATCACGTCAACTCTTAAATGAATCCTCAGTTCAATTTCTAATTTATTGTATTTTTTAAAATGTTCATATCTGCTCCATGGCCATGCAACTGAAGAATTAACAGAGACAGAGTGGTGAGAGACAGCACTGTTGCCATATTGCATTAAAATCATTTATATAATATTTTTGGAAAATATATAACTTGGGTGAATAAGTTGTGAAATCCTCTAGAGACTTGGAAGGGACCAGTAAGGGGCTCTGATATTTGACTTTCTTATCCTCAGAGTAAATTTGCTTCTAGGAAGAGTCAGAGTCAGAGTAGACATGCAATAGTGACGGGCATCCGACCTTTCAACCCCGAGTGGGGTGCAGAAGTCACTGAGATTCTAATTGAGCTTTGCTGTATCTTCATCATGATTCTCCTTCATTGTATCACAACTTTTATGTGATAAATAACTGTGTGTCTGGACGACAGCCAGATGAGAAGAGACCACATCCTTTGGCGAATTCATCTGCCCAGTTTCGTAGTCTAACAAAAAACATCAAAGCATGATGTATATATCCTATTTTCTTATGATTATCTCTAGAGCTTGTACACATCTCTGCATTTTTCTTGGTTTAATTCTATTTAGGTACATTTACATATGGATTTAGTTGAACAAAATCTATTACATAATGATGCTTGGTGATTATTGCTTTTATAAACCAGTTTAACCTATTCGGTTCAGTTCAGTCATTCCTCAAATGCACTGTTACATGAAATGGATGAAATTTCTTCCCCTTAATTTTGTTTTACCTCAAGTTAAAGAATAGAATGGTGATGTAAATATAATTAATCTGTTTAGAGTACAGAATTCTAAAATGGCTCCCATTTTAAATTCCTACCCCCTTTTAAACTATTCATTATGTAATTCCATCCCCTTGAACATGGGATGGACCTGTGAATATGACGAGATAGCTACTTTGCTTCATCTGTGTTTTGTGTCAGAGGTGACTGACTACTGTGGATGCATCTTAAGGTTCCTAAATTTTAAAGTAGCCAAAAGGGATATTGTACCAGATGGACCTGCCATAATCAGGTGAGTACTTGAAAGGATGTTTTAGAAGTCAGAGAAAGAAGAAGTCAAGATAATTCAAACTGTTTTAAACTTTCCATCTTGTTGGCCCTGAAGAAGAAATCCATATTGTTGGAAATAAACCACATCATGGGTAATGGTAGGTAACACCAGAAGAAAAAATGTCAGTCCTACAACCACAAGGAGTACTATTCTCCCCACAAGAAGGAAGCAAGAGAACTCTGAAGTCCAGATAATGTCTCACATAGCCCCAGCCAGCGTTTTGATTTTAAACTCCTGAGACTCTGAGAGGAGGCCCTGTGCCCGGCCCAGATTCCTGACCCACAGAAACGGTACGATAATATGCTAAGTCTGCCATAATTTCTTATTCGATAATAGAAAACTGATACACTCCATTTTAATTTAAAAGGCAACAAAATCACCCACTATGTTAGGAAATTAAACTCAATGAAAATAATAAATACTTATCAAAATTTACTAACGAAGCTTCTACCTGGGTCTCAGTGTCTTTTTCTACCTGTGAAACAGGAATGTAGGGAAGAATATTGCGCTTCTGGCATGACTTCTGGATTTGGGTATTCATGCAATGGTCAAAAACTTCAGGAAAATGTTGAGGCCAACTTAAAATTTTCAGTTTTTTACTTTACTAGGAAAGTTTATAATCATCTATTCCTGCTGAATTAGTATAAGAAAATAATATTGGGACACAAATTCAGTTTTGTGTACCAACTTGGGTAAGAAATACTGTACACTAGCTCAGTCAAACACTTGTTGAGGGTTTTCTGTGAAGAGTTTAAGTAACAGACCTATAACCTTGGTGAGCTTCTGATGCTATTAGTGGAAAGCCCTCAAAACTAGCACTGAGGTTCCCTAAGGAAAAATAAATTCTGCCAGTGGATAGCGTCTTCAGCTCATCCCAGAGAAGTCTAGCTGCCCTGCAGATTTCAGACTTGCCCTGACAAATCTGTAAGTCAGTACTTGCCACGACCTGCTTTAATACATGCTTTCTGTTGGGTCCGTGTATTTGGTAGAACCCTGAACAATACAAAAATATAAATAATAAAATAGTGATGAATTTAAATGGGATGAGACGTCAAACCCCAATTATTCTTATTCATTGCTTCATGAATTGGCATTTGAAAAAAGTTAATCTCAACATTCAATAATTTCATAGCATCATTTGGTACTTTATTCTTATCAAGTCAAGTATTGATAAGCATCAGGATATAAAGCGTAGTCAATTTTTTCTGCTTTTCCAGCTGCCAAATTGGTTAATTGAGTATGAAATGTTGTTTTATCTCCATGATCGTATATTACAGAGAACAAAAAGGAAATACAAAGGAAGAGAAAATAAGAAAGGCAAAATCCAGCTGCCTATTGAGTTCGTCTCACTTAATCTTACGAACATGTGGAAGGCTTTTCAGGTACGCATTTCATTTTGTGAGTACCAGGCATATCAAACACTATCCTTGGTTTAAACATAGAGGAATGAGATCTTCAATGATAGAAGTACCATTTTCTGGGCTAAACACGGCAGAATCACCATTAAAATGACAATAAGCAATACTGTTCTCACTTTCAAGAAGTGTTTGTCCTTGCTAATTGCTTAAATTGAACACATTACTCTGACAAACTGGGTTCTGTGTTTGCAGAATATAAATTACAGTAATAGTTTTATTCCGTGGAAATGGTTTTATTAATAATAACATTAGTTCTTTACAAGAATCTTAGGGAGTACTTGGAAAAGGAATGTTATGTTTAAAAACATAACATCTCATCAACACATCTCTACTCCTAGAAGAGCTTTGTTCAAGACTCAGTGAGCTAGATTTCCTGGTCAGTACCTTGGTGATGGTTGAACTGTTGCATGTGAATTCTTAAACTGCCCAGAAATCCTTCAGGCCATACAAGCTTAGTTCTGCTCTAGATACATTTTATTGAGCATCTCAGAGTTTAAGAGAGTCAACTTGTAAAAATATAACTGCAATAGGTAGATGGGGACAATTTTGGGGGACCTGAAAATTGTGAATTTCTGAGAATCGTCAGATAACCAAAACAATAACAAAGAATCCAAGTCAATGTTTGTTCATTAAAACTTGGACCTTGTTATTATATATCTTAAATCAAGAGAAACTTCAGGAAACTTTATCAAGCCATTTTAGAAACTTGCTCTTTTTGCTCAAATTTAATCATAGAAAACTTCCTCATCAATGTTCAGTGAGAGGGAAAGGATTTAATGATTATCTTTCCTGGACTTTTTCTTTTTTTGCTTAGAAAAATAGAAATTCATTCTCTCAGATTTCTGGATGTTAAAATTTCAAAATGAGGACGTTGGTAATTCTATGTTCTTTCCGAAAGCTCTGTAGAAAAATCTATTTCTCTCGGCTTCTTCTATTATGGTAATTTTTTTGTGTGTTCCTTGGTTTGTAGATACATCAGTTATGCCCAGTCTCTAGGGCATGGAACAATTCTGGTTCCTGCCCTATTAGCAACTGGTGTCCTCCTGCTGTGTGTGCCAGGCCAGCAAGTAATGTGTCATCTGTACAGACAGCTGCTTCCCACCACTCACATTCCCACCTGAGCTCCACCTCCTGTCAGATTAGAGGCATTTGACTTTCATAGGCGCAAGAACCCTGCTAGGGACTGTGCATGGGAGGGGGTTAGACTGTATCTTCCTCGTGAGAACCTAATGCTGGAGGACCTGAGGTGAAGCTGAGGCAGTGATGCTAACACTGGGGGGAGACTGTTAATGAAGATAAAGCTTGGCTCACACTCCTGTTCATCACTTCTTGCTGTGTAGCCTGTTTTGAAATATTCCATAGACCAGAACTAGTCACAGGAAAAGGAGTTCAGGGCTCTCACTGGTTCTACATTATGGTGAGTTGTAAAATTACTTCATTATATATTAATAAAAGTAAAGTGCTAAATAAATATAATGCACTTGAATCATCTTGACATCATGTCTTTGCTTTCCCTCCCCAATCATTTTTACATTGAAAAATTGTCTTCCAGGGAATCAGCTATATTTTGTTAAGTTCTTACCCTATTCTTGAACTTCAATGTCCTAAGATTAACCTATATTTTACTTTCAGCCAAATAAGGTCACTTTCACAAGCATTTGTAGAGGAGAACTTCGATATATTTTGGAGCTACTCAATTTAGCCAAATCAAGGAGCACAGATGAAAATACTTGTGGAAAACAGCACCCACAGACATTTCAGCACCACCTTGATCTTCTGAAGCCCCAAACCAGCATTCCAATGTTGTAGATCAGAAGTTGTCAAACTACTGACATTTTAAATGTAAAATGAATTATTTGGACTTTCAATTGAGTATAGACCCTGTGTTAGCATCCCTCTGATTTGACAAAATACCTGAGAATAGCAGCATAAAAAAGGAAGGATTTATTTTAGCTCAGAGGCTTCGGTCCAAGGTTTTCTCACTGCTTCTAAACCTGTAGTGAGGCACAAACAAAATGGTGCAACAGTGAGCGGAGGAACCGTGCTAGCCTCATGGCAGCCAGGAAGCAGAGAGAGGAAAGAGTCAGGGACTAGACCTCCCCTTCTAGGTTATGCCTTTGGGGGCCTACTTCCTCCAACTGGGCTTTAACTCCCAATGACCCATTCAGCTATGAAGTCATTGATAGGTTAATCTATGATGAGGTTCCAGTCCTCATGGCCTAGTCACCTTCCACAAAGCCCGTAAGATCTTAACCAAATCTTAAAACACAGTGAGCAGGGCTAGGATTTAGCTCAGTGGTTAGAGTGCCTGCCTTGCAAGCACCAGGCCCTGAGTTCTATCCCCAGCACCAAAACAAAAAGACAAAAAACAAAACAAAAAAGAAAACAAAAAAACAGTGAGCTTCGGGGGAGAATATTGGGTTCCAATCACTACAGATCCCTATTCAGAGCCATGAGAAATGCTACCCAAGAAGAATACAGAAAATCAACTTTAATTTGTCTAAACATCTTTGCAGTTGAAGAGAAGAAACCAAAGAGAAATCTCTAAGCAGATGCCCTCCTATTGAAAACAAATAAAAACTATGTCTTATAGTATTGGACATCAGCGCAGAGAGGCTTGAAAAAAGGACAACATGTAATATTAGATCTATTTTCCAAATTGTTAAAGAGGATAGTGGACCCAGCAGAGAACGTGCTCATTTCACTTGATTATGGAAAGAGATCATAGTTAGGCGTCACACAGTCATGCAGCCAGAATTTGTGAGATTAGGTACTATATATGAGAGATAATTCTGTGCATAAAAGAAGCTTGAGAAATCTGCACAGCAGCAGCTTTGAGGTATGGACCAAATAGTAAACTTTCACTAAGTGAAACTGTCTGTGGCATGGCAGGGTACAGCTTCTGGGAGACTACAAGTTCCCCCCGACATTATTCACTTGATACCCTCGAAAAGCCTTGCCTTATTAGTAAACCATACTAGCATTAGAATAAAGACTACTCTAGACTCGTCCTAACAAATATTAAAACTTGGTCTCCACAGTATAAAGCTGATCTTTCAGTACATCAGTAGGTTGCCCATAAAGCAAAAGTCAACATACTCTAAAGGAAGAAAGCAAAATCTCCTCTTAGTGTGGTGCTTATTATGTCCAGTATAAAATTGAACATTACTTGATGTAAAAAGAAAAAAGCAAATATAACCCATAACCAGGAGAACAAACAGTTAACAGAAACAGATACAGAGATAACACAGATGTTGGAATTAGCAGACAAGTTTGTTAAAATATCTATTATATAGACTCATGTAACTAAATATAAATGGAATCATAATGAAAGAAAATATATTGAATTTTTCATGAAAGATATGTGAAAACTATGGAAAAATGCAAATAATAGAACTGAAAATTAGAATAAAGAAAATGAAAAATTCACCAAAAGAGTTTTTTGTTACTTTTTACACAAGGAGAGGAATGAGCAAAGAAAATGAGTACCTGTCATTAGAAATGTAGCACAGAAAGTTTAAAAATTAAAAAAAAAGAAACATGACCAAGTAAGATATAAAGAGACATGAACATTTTTGAAGTTCCAAGTCCAATCATGTCACAAAATATTTCTCAGTTTGGATTTCTCTGATATTATCTCCTACTTAAATTCTGACTCTATATTTTGATGGGATGGGGTCCATAGTAAGCCTCACAGGAAGAAGAATATGCTGTTGATGTGTCACATGATTTGGTATATTAACTCTGATTACTTGTGTAAAATAGTGTCTGCCACCTTCTTCTATTTTACAGTATAGTAGGATATTTTCCCTTTGTAATTAATAAAAACGAGAGAAACACTTTCTGACTATGTGTCACGTTCCACATCACATTTTCACCCACTAGTTTCGGCATGCATGGATTCCTGTCCAAATCCATTACTAGGATGACGGCCAAGTGATGACTTTACAATTTCATTATTTTTTTCTGTATTTATTCATAGGAATAAGAATACTAAAATAAAAAAGAATTGTCTCTTTTGTCCTATTACTTAAATTTTACTCAATGAACTTGTCTACTTTTTAACTTTTTCAATAAATTGCATTACAGCAGTACATGCACACCCATGTTTATAACAGCATAATTTATAATAGGTCTTGGAAACAGCATGTATGTCTATCAACAGATGAATGAGTAAAGAAAATGTGGTATTTATACACAATGGAGTACTACTCTGCCATGAAGAAAGATAAATTTGAGGCATTTGTAGACAAAATAGATACAATTTGAGAATGTAATGTTAAGTGAACTAAGTCAAACATGCAAGCTTAAATATTGCATGGTTTCTCTTACATATGGATGAAGAGAGAAAGAGACAAAAAAAAAAGAGAGAGAGAGAGAGACTGAGAAGTAGGAAGCAGGGAAAAGTTCAAATAATTCTCCAAAACATCTATTCTGCAGTTTCAAAAATATTTTAATATACATGCTAATTTGTTTCATTTATACTACTAGTTTGTCTCTATATATTGAAAGTAAAGTTTTGTCCTTTCACTTGTTTGTTTCTATTTTGTGAGACAGTCTTTTTGTCTATGATTTTTACTTTGAGGAATATTTTGGCCATTCTTTTAAGATCACGATACACAGCGCATGAACTATTGTTATGCTACAATTTTTTTTTTCTTTTGGTACTGGGAATTGAACTCAGGGCCTCATGCTTGCAAGGCAAGCACTCTAACCACTGAGCTAAATCCCCGGCCCTATGCTACAATTTCATTGTGAAATTTTGGTTATTTTTTTCACTGAAGTAAGAAAAGTATTTTTACATTTCTTCTCTATTTGTTTTTCATTAAAGGTAATTAAATAAATTACAACCTCTTAAAGTCTTTAGTTTTAGTGCTTAAATTATCCTTGCTTTACATAGTAGGTGGTCTTTCCATTACACCTCTGTGTTTTTCTGACATGTACCTAATTTTTTTTATCACTTTGTTAAATTCACATATAGATATTCCTAGATTATTTTGTACTTTTTCTGCTAGAACCAGCTATTTCTCCCGAGAACATTGGTTCCTTTTATAAGTTTGCTATATGAAGATATAGAAATATTGGCTCTTATCCATAATTTCTGATGCAAATATTTTTTTCACTGATCACCTGTGTTTTTAAAATTGACTTTGTAGACTTATGCTATGGAATTTTTAAGTGTAGCTGAACTTAATTCATGAATCTGAAGTTTATGTCAAAAATAAAAATTCACTGTACACTGGAAGCATTTATCATGTGTTTATCTAGTATTTTGTTTTACATTTATATCTCTGATATTTGCAATTTATTCTTGTAGATGATGTGAGGAATGGTTATGATTTTATCCATTTCTACATGATTACCTAGTTCTCTTGATACTATTCATTAAAAAAATTTCTATTTGCCCCTCTAATTTCAATATCTTTATCATAAACAAAATGTCCGTATTTATTTATATCAACTATAAATTTTCTATTCAAATTAATTGGCCTGCAAGCCTTTGTATGTATCTCTTTTAATTAGATATTTTATATTATTTTGGAAAAATGATCGTAACAATACCCCTCAAAGTGCTACTCTTCAGTATATTACCATATCTAATTTATCTTTCATATGAACTTCAGAATCAATTTCTTTACCTCTAAGAGAAAACGTTTTAGAAGCTTATTAGAATTGCATCAAATTTCTAAGTAAAACTAGAGAAGACTGTGTTTAAAATATTAAACTAACATTTTCAATAACAAGTGACATTTTTTCAGTTATTTACAGTTTTTCTTTGTCTTTCAGATATTAAAAACAAATGTGTCTTTCTAAAGTTTATATTACTAATTCCTAACTGTCTTAATGTTTGATTGCCATTAACTGTAATTAGTTAGCAGCTAATTCCTACGTGTTTCAAAGTTTTTGTTGCAGTTAACTCTAGTTATTATTCATTTAAAAAAGTGGACTTGTGTGTGTTAATTTTAAATCTTGGTGTCTTATTGAATTTTGAGTAGTTTAAAGCAACATGTGTGTTGGTGAGCTGAATGCTGTTTTACCTGGATTAGGGCACACTTTAAATACATCAACAGACTGACTACTATGTGCACCAGGAAGTCAGGTTCATGAGGGATCAGGAAACAGAAAACAGCAGTGTGAATTCAAGGGCCTGATACGGAAAGCCAAGCAGAAGACCGCCCGGATAATGGAGTACAAGTTTGGTAAACTGGCAGTCAAGAAGTCACTGCTTAAGTGTTGAGAAATGTCCCAAGCAGTCTTGGGGACAGATTATGTTAGGATTAAATTTTGTCACAGACATTTATCAAGTTCAGTCCCAAAGGCAAGAGTCTAAGGAAAGAAACTTTGATTTCTGACAGGCATCGAGGGCAGTAGAAAGATTTTAGTAGACGGGGCGTTCACCGGAGTGTGAGTGACAAGCAGAAGCCAGAATGAGGCCCAGCAGAGAAGCAGAAATCGTTAAGGAGACTAGACCTGGGAGATACATATATATCTATGTATCTATATATAGATATATAGATATTTATGTAAGTATATACTCACATATATATAAATATATAAGATTCAGTCACATGAATCCCTGAGAACAAAACTGTAGAGTATTATAATCACACACTAGATATATGTAAGTATATACTCACATATATATAAATATATAAGAATGAGTATATAAGTATGTAAGTATATACATACATATACATGCATAGATATATTTTTTTTTCCCAGCAGGTGGTGCCTTGGCCCTACAGCAGTTCCTTTTAACATATTGGACATGTTGGCCTCCAGATCTGTCATCAAATTATAGAATATGTACTTTGATAACAATAAGCCAAGTATACCTCAGTGGAAATCTGGGAGGCCTTGGAAATAAGCAGAATAGCTAAAGACCAAGCTGAAGGCTATGAAAAGGGAGGAAACAGATCCTCAGTCACATGAATCCCTGAGAACAAAACTGTAGAGTATTATAATCACACACTAGATATTGGCAAATGAGGTTCAGAGTCTGCAGGGGAAGTCCAGGTGAGTTTTTGGAACTCAAATCTAGATATGAATTTCAACGCAAGAGTCAATGATGTACTGACCAGGAACCCAGGCCACAGAGGGCTGAAAAGCCCAAGTGTGCAAACAGGTCGCGGCTTGGAATACAGGAATGGATTTTTTAATCTTGACTATTTATTGTGACATTGCTCAGAAAAGATTGGATTTTGAAATAGAACTGAGAATTTCAAGCATATATATATATATATTTTTAAAAAAGCAGTAAGATGCTTATTTAAATGAAGGTTAGCATTAGCTCTCAATGTAAGAAAGAGTTGAAGATTCTAAGTGAGAGCGTGACCTAGGAGAGATATAAACTCTGCCTTGGCAGCTTCCGTTCTATCTTTTGTACCAACACATGAGTCATTCCCACAGAAATCAAGTGCTTCAAGCGACAGTTCTGAAACGCCCTGACCAGGAACCTGAAGGTAACGTTTTGGAATCTGGAATTTTCAAGTCAGGCAAGATCCCTGGTGCAGCAGGTACAGCTGAGGTCTGAGTGTCTGGTGGGCCTGGTTCTTAATTTCATTTCTCAAACTTTGTGACTTTGGAGAAGTTGCATGATTTTGTGAGCCTTGTTTTCTTTATACACATTCTTGATTATTTCTTTGTTCGGTAATTACACTGATGATTCAAAGATTAGAGTGTGCATGGCAGCAGAACATGGGATTTGTTTATGTCTGTGTATGGTACGTACAACTTTTGGGCTCAGATGGGAGCTGCCTCATGTCTTCCCTGGCAAAATTCATGGTGTAGGCAGGTCAAAACACGTGAGATGAGGCTGCTTGCTGCTTCGCAAGCTTTTGTACTTCCGGTGCTGGGTGCAAAGAAGTCTCTCATGCAATCTCCTAGATATAAAATGATCCTTTCAATAAATCTTCCCCAACTTCTTTGCTCATTTATTCCTTTCTTCTATGTTTTGGAGCTGATATTCACACCATTTAAGGCTAAACACACTGACTGAGATGCACCCGTGTCATAACAATTTGAAATATTTTAAATATCATACCTGCCCACAGTGGATCGATGACTGTCATCTGCCCGGTACATATTCTACTTCAGGCCTTGTGCTAACATGATACATATACAAACTCAGATCACCTTCATTTGGACTCTGGGATGGAAGTCTAGACATTCTTGATATTATCCCCAATTGATGGATCCAGAAGCTCAAGCTGGATCTTTCCCCCAAGTCTGATGCCAAGAAATGCCAGCACCAATATTTAAATCTAAATCTCTCAAACTCCAAATTCTGCGGTTTCCAATTCTACAATGATCTCCTTAGTATAGACGTTTTACAATGGGAAGCTCTAAAATTTTTAAATAAAATCGGGTGGCCTATTACTCAGTGTGCAAGTAAAATGTAGCTGCCAAATCTACCCACTAATGCTGCATTTCAAGAGCGTTTTCAGTGAGGCATGTGAGTACACTGGAAAAAGATGAGCACACCCTGGTCATATACGCATAGAAAGATTTTTGTATTAGCACAAATAAGCTTCAATTATAAACAGTTGTCAAGCTCTTAAATAGAGCTGTAACTAGAGGTCTTGATAATTTGTTGATTTAAGTAGCTTTTGCAACATTAAATTGGACGAAGACACAGACCTTATCTAAAATGGAAAGGGAGTCTAACAAAGATCTATTAATACTTTTAAATATTGGCTTCGTGACTTGGAAATAATTATTTTTTGTGTCTGTGGGTTCATAGAGCATGGTTAGTAGCTTATCTGCCCTTGAGCTAAAAAGACTTTATATTTTTAATTGTGTGTCCAAATATATTTTGGGGTGAAGTGTTCTCCTATCAAAACTCCTCCAACTTACTTTCTTGCTTCTGATGCCAAATGATAAGGATGAGGATCATCTAGAGCAGAGAAGAGCCCTAATCATTATAGATTTTATGCACAGCTGAAGGAGAAGCAGATCTTTACTGTTTTTACTTCGTTTCTTGATTGAAAAGAAAACTATCTGTCCTTGAACTAACAGTTTTGGAAGAGATTCATTCCCTGACCATCTTTTCTGAGTTAAATGGGCATGCTAAAGAACTAAAACTATTTGGCTTATAGGCATGAGATAATCTGTTTCCATTTAATGGAATTTTTGGCATTTTGATATCAACAAGAAAGTCTAGCATCATTTTACAGGATTTACAGTATTTGGTTAAATGCATTGAGTTTAGTAAACTGGATTAAGGTTCTTCAAAACTGAGGAAGATCCTGTTAAATCAGTACGATCTTGGATGTTATTCGTTTCCTTTTCTGAATCTGCCCACCCCCAGACTTGCAAAATTCCACAACATTTTTCCTCTTAACATAAATCTTACCTCTAAACCTACAAAAGAAATGTTTCTAGATTCTAGAGTTCTCAAACATGGCAGCAGATGTAATCCTCTTACTTAGCTCTTACTTGGGCTTAGTTCTTCATACTTATCCATTTGATTTTGTGCCCTACCTCTGGATTTAGGATTTTTTTTTTTTTCATTCAGAAATGTGGGTGGATGGAGAAAATCCGCTTTGAAAATTTTTGACTTCCTCTACAGGAAACTGCAGGGATAAACCCTTGTGAGGTTATCACATAGAGTAACAAGGTCTCCTAGCAGACTGGAATTCAAAGAGCTTTTTTACCTAACCCGTAAATCTATTCAAAGGGAAACTGCTAAGTTATTTGCAAAAGAAAGAACATCTTCATGAGTCAGCATATTTCAACAGGCTCAGGTAAAGTTTGCTTTCAATATCCTTGTTTATCCAATGGTGAAGGTAGCTTTCTTTTTTGGGGGGCGGTGCTGGGGATCGAACTCAGGGCCTTGTGCTTACTAGGGAAGTGCTCTACCACTGAGCTAAATCCCCAACCCCAAGAATAGCTTTCTTTTTAATTTCTGTCTCTAGTTAATGGAACTTTTGCTTAGTTTTTTTTTTTTTTTTCCCCTTAATATCAGGCAACTAACATAGGAAAATACTAATATAGTTAACATCTCCAAATGAAAATGTTCTAAGAACAAACTTATTTTTTTTTGCTCCTTGGTTTTATGTGCTGATAACTTTTAAAAATCCTGAATAGTCTTTCTGAATCCATGTTTCTAAACAGAATAAATTGTTATTCCAATAGTAAGAGGTCTCTCTCTAGTAGTGAAATTTTATCATAGTTACATTAATAATAGTTGTTTATAGTGATGTCTGAGAGCCTTTCAAAGATTCCCAGATGACACCTGAAATACAAAAAAAAAAAAAAATTGTGCTCTGTGGCTAGTCACACAAATATTCATTATTAAATTTATAATGCGTTATCTCTGTGTAATAACTTAATTTTCTAAAAATATTCTCTTCCACGATTGTTTACAATAGTCAATACTGAATTGAATTTAGAATATGTTTATGCCATCAGCATTGTAAGGGGCAACTAATACTTCTTGAGAACCCACTACCAGCCAGGTATTTTTCAGTGTAGATTGTACTATAGAATAGTTTATAGAAAAGGTGTAAAGATCCTACAGAGAGTTTTCATATATATCCTACATGCAGTTTCTCCTGTTATTAGTTTTTATTTCTTATTTTAATATGGCACTGAGGAGTAAAAGACAACCTTCACACTGAGCTATACCCCAGTCCTTTTTACTTTTTATTTTGATACAGGTTATCTCTAAGTCACTTAGTTGCTCAAGCTGGGCTCAAACTTGTAGCTTCTCCGTTATTCATATTGTATATTATAGTATGGTTTACTTTTCACAATTAGTCAACCAATATTGATACATTATTATTCATTAAAAATCCATCATTTACATTACAGCTCATATTGTCTTTCATATAGTTCTGTGAGTTTTGACATGTGTACGATGTCACACATCCATCACTATAGTATAAAGTGGAAGTTTCGCTGTCCTAAAAATCCGTCATAGTTCTTTTCATCTCTCTGTCCCCAGAATCTGTGGCAACTTGCTCCAGATTTCTTTGGTGTTTTTCATTGCATTTGTAGGTTTTCTTTTTCTAGGTTGTCGTTTAGTTGGTATCATGGAGTACACAGCATTTTTAGACTGACTTCTACATGGCAATATATATTTTTTAAAATTTCATCTATGTGTTTTTGGAGGCTGAGAGTTCATTTCTTTTGCTGCTGAATAATACTGTATGAATAAATTATAACTTACTTATCCATTTACCTATTTAAGAGTATCTTCATTGCTGCCAAGACTTGGCAATTATAAATAAAGTTCTTTAAATATTTTGCCAAAATATAGACAAATTTCCTGCTAGAGTCTAAAACATATGGCCTCTAATCCAAATGCAATACAGTCCTTGTTTCTACCTGGACTTCCAGAGCCTGGCCTTTACTGTCTGCATTTCTGTAAGCACTCTGGTCTTTTAAGCTCTGAATTGTCCATTCAGCTCTGCCTTCAGGCTTGTCTAGCCGTATCTCCAAACCATTCTAAACTCCACCCACGAACCAATTCCAAAGGCTTCTAAACCACATGGTCAGTTACAGTCACAGCGAGGATCCCATGTCTCCGGTACTAGTTTTCTGTATTTGTCAGCTTTCCCATTTCTGTAACACAATAACTGATACTCACAATTTAAGGGAGGATTCAGTCCATGGTCTACTGCTCCAAGGCAGAAACATCAAGGCAGAAAGTCATGGTTAAGCAAAGATCTTAGTTCTTGGTGGCTGGGAAGCAGAGCAGAGACCAGTAGCAGAAAGAAAAGGAAAGGGGAGCAGACATAGACCTCAAGGCCATGCCTCCAGAACCCACGCAGAGGCGTTCAGAAGTGCACCTCGCAGATCCCCTGGGTGGCTCCTAAGACAGTCAGGTTGTCCCTGTCAAGCTCTTCCCTCACACATATTACTCACACGTGTTTAAACTTTTTCTAAGTGATGATTTTAGTTTCTGTGTCTGAGTTTGGTTCTAAACATTCTTTTATGTCTCTGGGTGTTTTCCCCTTGTTTCTTTGGCATGCCTTGTAATTATATTGGCTAGAAGAAACCGAGAAAAATATGTTTGTCCTTTAAGGACTGTACTTGACATTGTCAGGATTTACATTAATTTGGCACAGTTTCGGTCTGTGTTTAATGTTTTTTGTAGGCTTGTGTGCACCTGTCTACAAAACCTTTTTGTGCCCTTGTTTTTTCTCCTTTCCTCACTTTGCACAACTGTGAGAATTCTTCCTAATAGACTTCTATGCCACGCATCTTTTCAGTCATATTTCACTGGAGCCTTTTGACATAGTGCTAAGGTGTGTGGGACAGGTAACATTCTATAATTTTCCAATTAAACCTCATTTTGTTTTAGTGTCTTAGGACTGACTTTCACAAGTGATCCTCTGGAGATGCAGCTGTCCCCTCCTTTACTCCCTAATCACTTGCCCAGCTGCAGTATTTCCAATGTGTAAGAATACTGTTGAAAATATTTTATCACTTCTCCACTGAAATAGAAAGCCTAGAAGGAATAGAGCGGGATAAATGCCCTCTCTCCTAAGATAAGGCCCTGGCAAAATTCTTTGCACAAGAGAATAGAACTTAGCTTTGGGAAATGCTCTGGTGTATTGCACAATAATTACTTTTCCCTCATCTTGGAGAACCACTTCAAAATCTGTCTTGCTTAAGGAGACCCTGCTGGAGTTCCTGTTGGTATAGGCAGTGAAAGCAAGAAGGTTTCCATAAGACTCAGTCACCGGGACATCCTGACTCTTAAATAGCCACAGTCAACCTTCAGTATTGAGTCAAAATTACCATTTCAGATTTCCTGCTGTTATGACCACACCAGGTTCTGCAGCAGGCAAGCATTTTCTGGCCATGATGTGCCTGTCTCTTTAGATTTTATGGTGGAGGTTTGTCCACAGTTCTCTAACGGGCCCAAGCAAAGGCACCGACTTTCATTTTGTCCCATTCTCCCTTTTTGTGAAGACTTGGAATGAAGACTTCATAGTTCTTTTCATGTTGGAGCTAAAACTGAACAACAGTATTTTTGACACATATTATCTTGTGTAAACTTTATGTTACTACTAGGATGTAGGGAAATAATGTGACAGAGCTCACATATTCTGTAAGACAGAAAAAGACTCAGTTTAAATTTAGGTGATTTGAATCCACAACTTTTTGTCTTCACATTAGCACATGCTACTTTTGCACATTCTGTGGGCTGCAGCTGCACAGGATTAGCACTAGTGGCACTAGGAGCAAGAAAGATTGGTGTGAATTTAGAAGGCAGCAGCTTAGATGGGCATGTGAGATCTGCGATTATTTTCAGGGTGAAAAATAATTTGATCCAATAACTACTATTCAAGGAAAGGTCAAGTCATTTCCTAATGTAGTTAGTGATGGATAGTACAGTTCAATAGACTTCACACGGGGGAGCTGGTAATAAGCTCGTTGACCTTGTGCATTGGAACCTTCGTTATAAAGGAGCAAATTTACTCTGTAACTGAAAACTCACAGACAACTGCAACAGGCCAACAGCATACTCTGCAATCCATTCAAAGGCCAGTAACATCAAATGCTGTAACATTTGAAGACTTAGAGCAGACAGAAAAATAGTAATTGAAATGAAAAACTTACTCTACAGGTCATTTGTAAAAGCACACTATTCTTTCTTATATACACCAAACACATACTATAATTACTACTTCTGCTTATCAGTGTGAGGAATTTATATCTGCATTATTTTAAATGTAATAAATGCAAACATATACTTTCATCTACACCTTGCAAATAAGTAGGTAAATGCTTTGCACAGGACACAGATATCAAGTCTTTGAGCTCCAAGAATTGACCTTAGATTTGTTATTCACAAAGCATGTCTTCCTTCCACCAAGCTAAGCTCTGGAGAAATTGATTTTCATGTGTTTTATGTGTGGGAGTTGGACAAGGAAACTTTTGTGGAGAGGGAAGAAGGTGGTCAACCCTGATAAAGAAATGATCTATACACTTTTTTAACACTTCACTGGCATTCAGCTAAATTTTCTCTGAGGATTTTATATAGACAATGAAAAAAGTGAGCTGGTTTTGTAAGGAATACATACACAGATATCTTGCAACCAAGAGTAGTTCACTACCCCGTGGTGTTCAGAAATACCCTGAGCAGGGTTTTGTCATTTTCCTGGGATGGGTAGTCTACTTCCTCAGGCATATGTGATGTTGGAAAACAACATGTTATTTAGTCAGATTTGGATGCTTTTATTCGTATGATAAACCAAAGCTCTCCTTTGTGTATAAATAGATTTTAGTTAATACTAAAAGTTCTCCTACAGAAATCAATAGAATTGATTGCATAGGTCAATGATATAGTTTTACTAATTGTTTACATACTTTTCATGATTCTCTTACTTAAACATCAAATAAGATATAAGTACTTTATTGTTATTTTAATATAATTATAGTTACTATTGTTGAGTTATGCCCACTTTGCCATGAGAACGCTAACCTGTGGTGGTATACATACTTACAAAGAGAAACCAAAGCAGGAAGCTTTGTAAGTGGAGCAGATGTCGATCTATAAAACATTTTTTTTAGCATCATTGGAACGCTCCTTGCCTAAAAATATGCCTCTCAGTACCCTGTTTCAGGTTGGGTTTTCTAATATTAGAATTTCAATTCTGGGTTTCATAAATAATTGATCATCTGAAGCTTTAAGAATATGTTTGCATTAAATAAGCTCTTACTATATTAAATTATTTCAATTAATGCAAAGAGGTAGAGATTATAGAAATATAGAGATAAGAAATTAAAACAAGTAGGTAAGAAGTCACGTGTGATTAATACCCCCTAATCTCCCATTCTGTTTTCTGTTGCAATCTTGTGGGTATCTCTCTGAGGGATCTCTCTTTAACAGCCATTGGTAACGTGATTTGTAAGTTCACTTTCCATCACAGAGAATTGCTTTGTAATAACTGAAAAAATATGCTACAGTACCTTTCATGATACAGAGATGACCTAAGGACCATGTATCCATAGGACAGAGAAAGAAATTCAATCTGGGAACACTAGGTTTAACTGATTTCTAAAAAAATGGGATTTCAGCTAAGCTTTGATGATGAGAAGATAGCAGAAGGCATAGAAAAATGTTTAAATGAAATAAGAGTGCATGAGCTTTAGTTTAATCCTCCCACATTTGGGCATGTCAGTTCACTTCTTTTACTTTAAAGTTTTTTAATTATATAAAGGGGGAATTTGGGTAAATTGGATGAAAACTAGGTACGTGGTTGTTGCTATTGCTCCTTGTGCTTCCCTGCCAGATATCACAAATGAAGCAGACCCGTCTTTACAGATAAGCCTGGATAAAGTCTCAAAATCCTTTCCAAAATAGCAGGCAGATGTAGATAACCTTGTGCAATCCATGAAAACGTTGCCAGAAGTAATAAGTAAATGTTACAAAACTACAAGTTGCTGAACTGATATAGAAAAATCAATTATACATTTTGTATTCTAGTGGAATGTGATATTTAAAATACAGTAGGAGTCTCAGAATAACCCCACATACTCTACATCTGAACAGGTGCTTCATACGGGTAGTCTTTAATTCCCACCATTTGGACATATATATAATATCTCACTGTGGTTTTAACATATACTTTCCTAATTAGTACTGAAATCTATTACCTTTTTTTGCCCTCATCAATTTAACTTTTATGATGAAACGTCTGCCTGGACCATGTTCCATTTTTAATGGATTTTTGTATTATTGAGTTTTGAGAGTTCATAGTGTATTTTATATGCAAGCCTTTTATCCGATACATAATTTGCAAATATTTTCTTCTAATTTGAGGCTTGCCTTTTCATTTCTTTCAAACTGATTTTGGAGAATAGAGTTACCAACATTTGGAGCCCAGTTTTTTAGTGTGTTCTTCTGTATAGCAAATTTGTCTTTTCTAATATTACAAACATTTTCTCCTATATTTTATTCCAGATGTATTAATTTTATATTTTGATTTATCATCTGTATTTTGCTAATTGCTGTATTTAATTGAAGGCATGGGAATCTCATATTTTTGCATATGGATATCCAAAATTTCTAATACAATTTGTTGAAAATATTTTTCCCTACAGAACTAATTTTGTTTCTTTATGAAAAACCCAATTGGCCATATAATTATAGGTCTCCTTCTGGAGTCTACGTTCTGTTGATTTGAACAATGTTTCTACTGGCCAGTATCACACTACCTTGGTTATAGTAACCATACAGTAACTTTTAAATTACAAATATTGTTCTAATATTTTATCTTTAGTTTTAATATGATTATGATGTACCTTCATGTAAATATCTTCATGTTTCATGTGCTGAAAGTTCACTGATCTTCTTGACATGTAAGTTTATCGCATATATATCCTACTTCTCTCTTCAGAAATTTCAAGTAAATACATATAATTAAGGGTATGTTAGGCTACTTTAGGTTGTCAGATTGTTTAATGATTCTCTGTTTATTCATTTTTTCATTTTCCCCCTTTGTTTTAGCTCATAATTTTTCTATTGCTCCACCCTTTTAATCCACTAATTATTTACTTCTGAAGCGTTTAATCTGCCAAAGACCCCATTCAGTACACTCTATCTCTGGCATTATAATTTCCATCACTAGAAGGCTGATTTGTTTCTTTAATATCCTTTCTATGCCTTTGAAAATCTATGATCCGTCTTTCCTATAGTTTGGAAGCACGATACAGTTCTCTGTTATTATCAGTATCTACTAGTTCCATCACCCCTGTCATTTCAGATTCCCTTTCCACTGATGGTTCTTCCAATTGTGGGTCAAGGTTTCCTGTTTCTTTGCATACAATGAAATTGTTTTGAATCCATGACATGGTGCATGAGTTTGGGGTGTTGCATATACTTGCACAGTGGTCCCTCATTATTGGTTTTAAAACCCACTTTGGGTATCAAAATCCATAAATGCTTGAGTTTATTATTGTGATAGTTAATCTTGATTATCAGTGTGATTGACTTGAGAGATTGGTAAAGTACACCTCTAGGTGTGTCTGGAGGTATCATGAGGGTGTATCATGGAGGTACCATGGAGGTTCATGAGGGCATGATCTTGGGGACTAACCTGTTCCCTGGCCCCTTCCACTTGCGTCTCCTCACAAGTGCTCTATTTCTCAGCTGCCATGAGGTGAGCAGCTTTGCTCCACCTTATTCTTCCACCATCATGCTCATGCCTTGGATCCAGTGGTCGTGGCCTGGAATCTCTGAAATCATGAGCCAAATAAACCTCTCCTCCTGAAAACTGTGGATTTCAGGTATTTTTATCCCAACGATGGGAAATCTGACCAATATGATTATATAAAATAATGCACTATTTGCACATTACCTGTACAGTGCATATTTTCCTGTACACTTTAAATTATGAGTGTCTCTAGAATCCCTATAGTGCCTGGTACAATGTGAATGCTATATAGTTGTTATACTTTATTGTTTGAGGAATGACACGAAAAAATTATATTTTCAGTATGTATGCAATTTTTTTCTTTTCTGTAGTTGGTTGAATCACTGGATAAAGAAAGGATGCATAAAGATAGCCAGCTATCTTCCTGAAAATATTCTTGAACTTTCTTCTGGTACCTGGTTAAGTTTTTTGGAAAGACTTTAATTTTTTTACATATTTCTTTTATGCTTTGGTAAATAGGTTGAAAATAACATTTAATCCAGGTTTAATTTTTCCCACTTACAAGGCAAGACCTTGGTTAATATGCTAACTAGTATCTTATGAAGTGCTCTGCTGTGTTGGAAGGAGACTCTATCCCTATCTTGTCGTGAGAGCCAGACCTCAGCTTTTTAACTTTTCCAGATGGCCCTTTTTCTGACCTTGGGTGGTCTGCTTTTCACATGTGCTGATCAGTAGTTTAAATTCTTGAGCCTCTTATAGAGATCTCTGGAGTTCTCTCTGTGTTGAACTCTGTCTTCTCTGGAGTTTTGTCTTCTGAACTCTTTCTGCCTTGGTTTCCAAAGTCTCTTGACTCCTTCTTCTTAGATCACTGAGTCTGACAAGCTCTGCTGCCATGAACTGTACCTAATAGCAGTACGCTGTGGAAACCATAAGGTTTTCCTAATTTCCTAGATGCTTCCTATATCTCACAGATTATTATACATTGCTGTATTATCTGGTGCACATAGCATGAAAACCAACGTCTCTTGTCTTTTACCCAGTTTTGGGGTTATTTCAATCTAGTTTTAAATCTAGTCCCTGCTACTCCATCTTAGCCAGAAAGGGAATTTTTCACATTTACTGTTTGCATTTTAACTGAGTGTCTAAACGCATATTCTTACTAAGAGAAAATTGATACATAAATTGAGAGGCAAGGAGAACATTAGAGACAGAGGGAGATAAAAGGGAAAAGATCCAGAAAGATTGTCAGCAATGAAGGAATCACAAGAAGTTTGGTGAGGTTGAACCAGTAATGAGAGTGGCGAGACATATTTTTATAGTGGTGAGAAGGAGCTAATTGATGTAGCATCTTCTAAGACCTTATCATAGCTTTCTAATCACCCTGTTGTGCCATTGCACTGATGAGAATAATGCTCTGATTATATACACATTTTTTAAAAGATCACTTTAACTGCTTTTTGGAAAATTGACTGCAGGAAGCAAGGGCTGAAAGAGAAAAGTGATTCATGAATTGCAATAATTCAGGTGAGAGAGGAAGGTAAATTGGTGTATTAGTCTATTTCCTGTTGCTAAAATTAAATTCTTAAAGCAAAACACTGCTTATATAAAGACAAGAGGTTTAATGAGCTCACAATTTTGGGGGCTGAGTGGCCAAGACTTGGTGGTTCCATCTGGCCGACCTCTGGCAATGAACACTTGACTGGGACACAACATAGTGGACAAAGAGAAGGGGAAACAGCATGTGTACATGGTGGCCTTGAATGATAATAGCCCACTCATATGAGAACTTGCTCACTTGTTCAGACCAGTGTTAATCTCTTATAGGGATCCTGGCCCCAATAATCTAATTAATTCTCATGAAACCACAGTTCTTTTTTTTAAATATTAAGGCACTTCTCAATATTGCCACACTGGGGACAAAGCTTTCTGGGCATGAGGAGCCTTTTGGGGAATGTGCCCACACTACATCCATAGTGAAGCAATTATTGTGTTACGCATAAGAGGTGAGTAGAGGTCAGATTCATTATATATTTTAAAGACAAAATCCACGAACATTTTAATGATTTGCAAGTCAGTATGAGAAAAATACATAAAAAAGCAACTCTTAGGTTTTTGGCTACTACAACATGATCACATATTGAAGTAAAGATTAGTTGTAAAGCCATTGTGAATATGGAGTAAATCAAGAGTTTAATTTGGAGCAGGCTAAGTTTTAAATGACCATTACATATCCAGGTGAAAACTCAAGTAGCCTGGTGGAAAACATAGTATTCTACAAGCTGATGTTATGTTGCAGCAGTGAAATCCATTACATTCAAGAAGCTGTTTCTAATTTCTGGTTCCCTCCGCTATTTTCTATGTCTTCTTAGAAGTTTCCACTGGTATTTAGTCTCCTCCAGTAATACATCTGGAATCCTCCACCATATTGCTGTTTTCTGTTCAGTATATAGTTTTCAGGATGTTTGTACTGCAGGAGAATTTTGACTGTGCTTCTATAACCTCCTTCTAAAATCAAGACCCCTAGTGGGATTATGTAGTATCATTCTTTTCAAATAATAAAACTGCACAACCATGTCCACTAACAAGTTCTGAAATAAGACCGTGGGATTTTAAGACAAAATTTTATTTTGTCCTGGAGGACTTCCAGGAAGATGGCAGAGAGGAGAGAAGCAGAGTGGGGGCCTCTCTGAGATTTGTTGTCCAGACACAGGAATGTAGCAATTTGGGGAAGAGAAGAAGTGGGCAGGCATGTTCTCAGGACCCAGCAGGGGGTCCTTTCCTCGTGGAAGCCCACGAGGAAAGCAAAAGGAGAGACCCACACAGAAGAAGAAGGTGACAGACAGATGGCACTTTCTCCCAGAGCTCTGGCTCATGGCTCCAGCTGACATCCCTGCCTCACAGCCCCAGCTTGCAGCCCCTGGGTCACAGACCCAGGTCAAAGCCCGGCTCACGGCAGCAGCTTACAGCCCTGCGCACCCCGGTGCTTAATCTGGCTTATGGCTCCAAAGCGTGGCCCCAGCTCTCTGCGCGAGTCATGCAGTTTGAGCCTGTGGATGCATGGTAACTACTACAGACCCCAGAGACCTCCATAGAAAGAGACACAAAAGGAGTAGAGCGATAGACACTGAAGACTGCAGCAGCTGGTGAGTTACCTGAGTCATCTGATCTCAGACGGCCCCCAAGAAAGGGTGGCGATTGGCCAATCACCATCTTGGAAAGGGGCTGAGCTCAGACTCAGAAAAGATGCTAATGGCTTTTGGTGCTGGGGCAAGGTGGGGCAAGGTGGAGCAGAGTTCAAACTTAAGTTGGGAGGAGGTAAAGGAGCCAAGTTCAAACTGGCAGGGAACTGAGTCCAAGCTGGTGGGAGACACACAGTGTGTATCCAGCTGAACAGATTGGGTTTCAACCACACGGCCGGTGATCAGGCTTAACTTCAATGGAACTGGTGAAGTCTTGCTATTGAACCCAGCTGGGAACACTCACTACCCTGCCAAAATCTACTGCTGGGATTAACAATAAACACCAGGGCCTGTCTACTCTGTCTACCTGTCACAGCAGAGACACACTGGGAAGTGGACTTTTTTTTTTTTAATATATTTTCCCTCTCTGCTCTTCCTTTTCTTGTGTATTTTTCCCCTTGTTTTTACAGGAAAGTGACTTTGGAGCTTTTTGCTGTTTTTTTTTTTTTTTTTTTTTTTTTTTTTTTTTTTTTTTTTTTT
>PVJO010015197.1:0-45767 GCA_004026905.1 Hystrix cristata | reverse complement strand
AGCCTGTACTGCTGGCAGATTGGTAAACATTGTTTTACACTCACAAACATTCAAGCAAAGTGCTCTGGGGATCCCTGCATTGAGACGCCTGCTGTAACTCACTTCCCCAGGCTGGTCAGCCCCACAGCACTGTGAGGGACGCAGGAATTCAGACCTGCTGCCTCCGTGTGTGTGTGTGTGTGTGTGTGTGTGTGTGTGTATGATGTATTTCCCATTGTTGTAGGACTTGGAATGAACACTTTACGTCACTTACAAAAACTTTGTCATTTAACTTTCACGTCAACTCAGAAAATAAGAATTTGCCCCTGCACGTCCTGAGAGAATGCTAAAGTCCAGAAAGATTGCATGCATCCGGCACAGTTCTTAGTTTCAGGCAATAGAAAGGAAGCTGGCTAGTCTAAGCGGCAAAGGAACTCCTCAGAGCGACACCAGGCAGGACGCCACCAATGGGACGGCGGAGCACAGAGCAGGAAGTGAGGGGCTGAGGGACCCGAGACCACGTGCTAAGACTGGCTTTTTAAGGAAGTTAGTCTAGTGGCAGAATGGAGTCCTTGCTTGGAGTGGTGCAGGACCGAAAGCAGAAACACCACTCAGCCTGCAGACCCCAGAAAGATCAGAGTGCAAAGGGCTTAGCTGGAGCAGTTACAGGCTGGCAGAGAGGGGAGATTTCTGTTTTCTCTTTGATGCTAGAGTTGGACACATCCACACATAGACAGTATGAGGCTGAGAGGACTGCACATTTATGCCATTTATGTAAAACGCCTATGGGAAGATATTAGAACTTCTAGGAGACTGGAGGTAATTCGTGTGTGTGTGTGTGTGTGTGTGTGTGTATGTGTGTAGGTGTGTCTGTGTGATACTGGGGATTGAATCCAGGGCCCTCGAAATGAGCTACATCTCCACTCTTTTTAAACTTTTTAAATTTTGAGACTGGATCTCTCTGGCTCGAACTTGTGATCCTCCTGCTTCAGCCTCCTAGAGTTTTGGGATTACAGGCATATGCTACTTATACCCAGTTGCTAAATTTTATTCTTTCTTCTTCTTCTTTTTTTTTTTTTAATGCTGCTGGGATTTTTAGCTACATCCCTCATTTCAGGGCCCTGGGTTCAATTCCCAGCACCACATTTATTTTTGGTTTGAGACAGGTTCTCCTTAAGTTACCCAGGCTGGGCTGGAATTTGTGCTCTTCCTGCCTTGGCTCCCCAAAACTTTGCGGTTATAGGGATATACCACCACACCTGTCTTAATTTTTATTCTTGATGTAGCTTTTGTGAAGGCCTAAAATATATCAGTATATTCAGGAACAAGATTTTTTAAAAATATATAGATTGGGGTTAGGGATTTAGGTCAGTGGTAGAGTGCTTGCCTAGCAAGCACAAGGCCCTGGGTTCGATCCCCAGCACCCCAGAAATATAGATTACATTTCATTTGGCAAGTCTGCCCCCCACCCCAGGCTGTACCCAAGATGGTCTAACACTCAAAGGTTGAGGCTCGCAGCTTGCTCTTCTAGTGCTTGTTGCTTCTTGGAGTCTGTGAAGGGCGGTGGTGTAATAAGCATCCCGGCCTCCTGGGCTCTTTATCCCTGAGACAGGCACAGCGAGCATCTGAGCACTCACTCCACCGACGGCTCAGGGTCTGGAGGCCCAGCTACATCATTGAGAGTTGTTCCTCTCACTGAAGTCATGGTGGCTTGCGATGGGCAGTGACTTGCTGAGAGGCTGCTGCCCTTGAGCTGTGTCTGCCTGTCACCCGCCAGACAGAGGTCAGACGTCTGTGTGGGCGTCCGGCTGGCTTTACAGTGTGTACAAGGATGCAGCAAAGCTGACTGGTGGGACCGCCAGGTGTGCAACACGGTGCGTCTGGGACCTTGCAAAGCCAGGAGCGTCCTCCGTGAGGATCTTGAAGAACAGACACTTTTCCAGCCTTGGTTTAGCTGGAAGCTCTGATTTTGGCGACTCTTTCTTCTCTCCCTTCCTCATAGATCGTGGTCTCCTCCATCCCAGACATTGTTGCAGACTTTGGCGTGCAAAGGAGAATCAACTCAACTCCTGCCGTAAAACTGCTTTACCAACAGTCTGCTGGTAAAGAACGATAAATAAACAGACGGCTAAAATACAGCAAAATGGGGGCTATGGAAGAGATTTATCTTTTCATTTTTAGAAGATTTTTTTTAAAAAAATCCAAGAAGCTTGTAAATTTCACTTTAATTTCCTGTTGGAGAGTTTATGGATATATTTTAATGCTTCGCCAACCCTACATCAAGAAAAAAAGTTACCTTCATTTCCTAGCTTGTATTTCTCCAGAAGAGTCAATTGCCTACTTCAGGAAGTCATAAACACAAGTCCCTACAAGGGCCAGGCAGGTGACAGGAAGAGAGTGGGATGTGAGGAGGGCCGAGGGGCAGCAGGAAGGCCTATTCCAAGGGGGCAGCTGCTCCTTGGAGAAGGCAGATTGTCGCTGGGCAGAAATACGCATCTGATGCTGCCAGCTCTTATGGTTTCTCCAGAGAAACTGGGTTTTATGTGAAATCTCTGATTTTTAAATGTTAGCAACTAACAAAAATGATTTTTAAGAAGTCCCAACGCCAGTGGTACTTCCTGGGCTGTATTGTCCGGGCGGTGGCGGCGAGTGTTCTGAGAAAGGTTTGTGTGTGCTTCTGGGCTGAGTGTAAAGACTCAGGCAGAAGAGCCTGGAGTTATCAGATAGCTCTCGCTGCTGTATAATGCTGCTGTTTTGGAGAGCCAGAAAAGGGAAACTCAAATACTTGTCATTTGCTTTCTTCTCTCTGCTATTGCAAAGTGCTTTGCAGCATTTTGAAGAAAATAACACTCAAGTAAACAACACTCTTCCTTTGAAGATGCAGTCGATCCAGAACTCACCCTTTGAGACTCTGAGTGGGTCTGGCCGTGTGTTTGCTCCTCCTGACAGGCACCCGGATGAGCGCGGCACTCTGTGTTCTCCCTCGCAGCAGCAAGGGATGATCTAAGGGATCCCCGGGGCGACTCCATCTAACCTCCAGTCCTTCAACCCCGTAGACCTGGCTTCCTCCTGCCCAGTCTGCTCCACAGCATGCTCGCAGACGCCTCAGTGAAGCAGCTGATTCTGGGCATCGCTGAATATGTCTGTGTCACGGGAGGCACACTTGAGCTTGGGACATGTGCAATATAGCAGATGTGGCCTCCTTGAAGAGGCCGGGCTCGCCCTGAGCATGGAGCTCCCTGTGCCTTAGCAGAGGGGCGTGGTGAGGAAAGGCGGGTCCCGACCGGGCCCTGCTCCCGTTGCTGTCTGCATGCTCCCTAGTCTCATGGATGCCGGCTGCCCTTTGCTTTCCATCATCCATGGCTATAAATACAGTCACATTTCCCACATACTGTATTTATGTTTCAGAAAATGTCTGCGTTGCATACGTAATGTAAGAGATATAATTATAATATTTCAAAACTGGCCAAATTTCGTGAAATATAAAATAACAGATGGCACCACACAATATTGGTGTGGTGTGCTTCGTTTAAATCATAACTGGGGCCTGAAAATGCTCCCATTTAGTACAGGGTGGTGATGAGCGTGTACGTGTTGGCGTCGGGGGCGGCGTGGTTCCCCTCCTTTGTCTTCTCCATACTTTTCTTCTCTGGAAAAATGGAGTTATAAAGGAGTCTATCTCAAGCTTGGCCTTGCTGATCTGCCAGTTCTCTCTTCCCAGTGTTTCCTTCAGCTGGAGTGTTGGAAACGTGACTTGGAAACCTGGACGGAGGCTTAGACATGGGCAACACCTCAGGCAGCAGACTCTGGCCCTTTATCAATTATCCACCAAGGAGCTGCGGCTAAAATTTGAAGCCTTCAGATTCCTGTTTTCCATCTTAAGTGCAGCCGTTACCCTGGACGTTGCTGTACAGGGGAGGGCTGGGCCACACGGAGAATGAACCGGGGCACCTGCCTTGTTTCTGCCCATTCGCGCTCTCACTTTCACCCAGAGCCGACACGGGGGGAGACATCACTGATTCTCAAAGTCGGTGGGACACTACAGTTAGTGGGAAATAAAGAAACCCGCCAGGGTGCAGAGTTGTATTTCAGGGGAGGGTCAGACTAGGTGACGCACATGACCTCTGGTGGCCAGATCTCCTCATGCCCATCCAGATGGCTCGTCGATTTGAATAGGTCTCCTGTAAATGTCTGAATGCAATCTACGTTCTCCAAGGAGCCACGTTAAAGATTTCCCCCTTCCCCAATGCCTTTCCCAACTCACTGAAGAAACTGCAATATTTAGGAATAAGTTTTTAGACTTATAAATTCTGTGTAAACAGTACAGGTACAAGAAGCCACGGGCGCCTGTTCCCCGCTCTCCCAGCCTGCAAGGGAAGTGAGTCTTCCATAATTCGGCATCTACTGCGCCAAAAAGCAGCAGAATCAGCCCCACAGGGCTGAGATAACCAGTGGCCTCCCACAGTTAACCTTTTACTAGAATTGATTTCCATACTCCCACAGATGCTTGGGAATTTAGATGTAAGGAATTTATGATCTTTGGGTAGATCAACATTTAGTGGGTGAGGAATAGATTTGGATTTAATATAAGGAAGAACATTCTAATAATTTGAGTAGTTCAATGATCAAAACATCTCCTCCAAGAGGGAGTAAATTTTCCATCCGTGGACGAATCCACCCAGTGAAACCTGTGTGGCCACTGGCTGGAGATAACTCGGTGGAAGGTTCTCAAACTGTGCTTCTCCAATTCTGATCCCAGAGCCCACAGGGTCAGGAGTGCTGGGGAGCTGTTGAATGTGTTATTCTCAGGCTCCACCTGAGACCTGCTGACTCGGGATCTGCATTGTGGCAACATCCCCCAAGTGATTTGCATGACCCTGGAGTCTGAGAGTCAGTGCCCCGTAGAAGCCCTTCTAATGCACACATTTTTCGAGTGACTTGCACTTACTGTGAACATACAACTGTTCTGGGCACTTGGGACTCATTTTGGTCTCAGAGAAACCACATGCCAGAGGGTTTGGGAAGACTCCCAAAGACTCCTTTACTCGGAATTGTTTTTAGTTCAGTGGAATCAGAAAGTTTTCTCTTCCCATCCTTCTGTCCACTCTACTCCAATCTGCTAAAGGTGTGACGTTCACACTCTACAGTATTACCTTCATTCTGAACATTGAAAGACTCCATGAAAATGATAACATCTTAACTAGATGGGGTAATGCTTTAAGCCATTATTACCAATTAAGCTATTAATGTTAATTAGTGCATCAGTTTGCTATCAGAGAGTAGAGCTTATCATCTTTGTATTCCCACTACTTAGCATGTTGCCTGACAAATATTATTATATAATTTATTTCTATGTATAGCGTTTCCCAAGGATTTGGGGCTCTATAACCTGGTCAAGCACCTGGTTAGCTAGAATGGTTCAGACTGTATAGGAATAATTCAAGAGACAGGTGGGTGGAAATTCCCAGGGGAATTTCTGAGGATAAGAAGTTGCAGGAGACTGTGATACTCAGGGGCAGGAGGGGAGAGAGAGAGAGAGAAAGAGACAGTGAGAGAGACAGAAAGAAGAGAAGGGGAGGGGGAGGGAGGAGAAGGGAAGGGAGAGAGATAAAGAATAGAGGCTGGCATTGAGCATCTGCACCCAAGCTCCTTGGTAGCTCCTCCACAATGAACACATAGAAGTTAAATAATCCGCATGGACAACACACTCCCACTTCGCTGCTACTCTCTGCCTTTCTTACAATAGTGGAACTTGGGTTATGTGCTCAGGTTCACAAACTCAAATGTGACACAGTGAAGTGGCTAAGAGCTCAGACTCTGCAGCCAGAACATCTGTGTTCAAATCCTGGCTACGTCTCTACAGCCTTGAGCCAGTCACTCAGATTCTTCAGTCCTCAGTGTCTTTGTCTGTGACGTGGAGATGACAGTGGGGCCAACAGCTAGGGCTGGAGCAGGCTGCAGTGCCTAGTGCTTATCAAGTGGCAAGCAAATACTAAATATCAGCGTGGCCATTGCTGCTGTTACTGCTTCTCTATGGCATGCTTTCCCAGTCGTGTGCATTTGGACATAATTGTATATCAGCCTCAGAGTTCTACAGACCATCTTCTGATTTTCTGGCACCACTTAAGGATTTCTTCTGAGGCTGCCTTCCTAGCGGGTGACTTGTGTGCTTCTTGCTATGACCTCACCATCATTCTTCTGAAGATACAAATAGTTCCTGCAAGATATTCATCTATGTAGGGCTACAGGCGATCCAGATCTTCTAAGAAAGGGACAAGGTGAGAGGTACCTCATACAGTCCTCACTGCCACATGATTGCTAAATCTCCTCTTCGTGGAAATATTGAGACATGAGGACAAAATTCTAAACATGGAACTAGTGGGATAAGCTATAACCAAACTCCTTCCACATTCTGCAAGCAGAACAGTTCTCACATTTAGGCGATCTTGTGTGAAGGAAAATCAAGTGGGGGCCTAGAAGAAAGATGATTTTTCCTTTGAAAAAATGTTTTTTCAAGGGGAAACTATTGTTTTGTTGGAGACACAGGCACATTGAGAGCATTACTCTTTCCACACTGATGTGCCAGGCTGTTTTGAAGGACTATACATCTCTCCATTATTATAAAAAAGGAGAACTCTGGGTACAAGGAGTTAGGGGTCACTGTCCCAGGCTGGGTGCCCAGAGAGGGGGATTGGCCAGTTTTCTCCACAGTGTCCTTCCTCTGCTCCAGGACTCCATCTAGGCACCATATTGGTCCAGTCACCCTGTTTCCTCAGCATTCTCTGGACTGTGTCCAACACAGAAGTCTACGTTGTCACCATGAGTGTGGGGGGGGGTGCCGTCCACTTCTTGGTTATTTTGCCACCTCTTCCTGAGTTCCTCCTACACAAGACAAGTGCAAATGATTTAATCTGTGCCACAGAGAAGTTTGCCAACCTGAGAAAAGGGTATAGGGTAGGTAAAGACGAAAGTGCTGTGTGTTGCGATGTGTATGGTAAAGAAACTACATTAAACACTGCAATATCCCTGGAAAGATGGGGACAACTCCTAAGGGTCCTTGCCAGAGAAGCACAAAGGCCTCATTCATTTTCTGGTAGAGGTTTCATTGCGATGGACCTCACGGTCAAGAGAGTCGATTGAATTGGGGTGTTGGTTCACGTGAAAGATTGTGTTTTGACACAATTCTGAGGGAAGAGACACCCTGAGCATCGTTCCTACACATCAGTGGTCAGAGGACAGTGGGGCAGAAGTGGGGAGCCACAACCTCAGAACCAGCATTTCTAAGCCAGCTGTGAAATGCAGGCTGGAGTTTCCTTAAGACAGAGACCTGGAGTGGGGTCTGGAGAGGTAAGTAACCACTCTGCTTTTTGATAGCTGAATCTCTTGAAAAGTTGTCTTTATATGTTTTTTCCTGTCTTCCCCTTCCATTCATTCCCAAACCCACAGAAATTTGGCTCCCATTTCTTTTTTTCCTATAAAAGCGTTCATTTGTTTGTTTGTCTATTGTGGTACTAGAGATTTAGTACAGTGCCTTCGCACTGAGCTACATCCCCAGCCCTTTTGAGTTTCTTATTTTGAGACAGGATCTTGCTAAGTTGCTAAGCTTCCCAGGCTGGGCTAACATTTGCAATTCTCCTGCCTCAGTCTCCCAGAGTGCTGGGATTATAGCCATGCACCACCATACCTGGCTGAAAGTTTTTATTAAGGCCTTTAATGAACTCACTGATGATCATCTAATAGAAGAAAGTTAATATTCATCTTACCAAGCTAATTTCTTGGTACCTTTCTGCATTGTTAATTACTGCCTTCTTCAAATCCCTTCTCTTGGCTTGCATGACACAGCCCTCTCCTCATCAGAACCCCTGTCCAGTCCTCTCATCCCCTCTCTTCCTCGCTCCTTCCCTCCCGCTTTCTCCCCTCCCCTCCCCTTCCCTTCCTCCATCCTGCTCCCCTTATCCTTGGCTAAGCCATTTTTGTTGGGCTACTAAAAAGAGTTTTTTTTTAAAAGAATACTAGGTTTCTCTCAATTCTGTGTATTTTTTCCCAAGATTATCTCATTGACCTAAGCATTAGAAACCATTACTATTGGGTGTAGTGAGCACCATTACAACCTCCCTCCCTGCCAAATTCTAAAAGACTGAGAAATATGCATCCACTTACCAAGTTCTAAACAACTGGACAACAGGCATCCAACTATTGGTTTTATTATGGGTGGCGCTGAGTTGGAGAGTGCAGTTTTGGCTCAGATCTGGAATGAGCGTCACACTTAATACGTTTCTTTCTCCCTCTTGGCCATGTTCACTCAGCCACGGGAAGAATAACTCACCACGGTAGATGCCGGCCTCTCCTGCAGACAGGACCTGCTGGGGGCTGACCAGAGAGAGGAGAGAGGAGCAGGAAGGAGAGCACGCAAGGAAGATGGATAGTCTTTCCACAGGAAAAAGGCAGCAAGAAAAGAGTGGGGAAAAAAGCAAGGGAGAGAGAGGGAGGCAGAGAGAGGACAGATGAAAAAATGCATGTGAGCAGGGGCTGGCCATGCGTTAATACTGCCCGATGGAGAAAAAAGGACTCAGACACGTCAGGCCTTTGCCATCTCTTTAATCAAATGAATCCATCTTATTCCTGTGGCGGAGAAATAGTGAGGTGAGCAGAGACAAATTCCTTCTCCAGTGTTTTTCCTGGAAGGGAATGGTTTCAGCTACACGAACCTAAGGAAATTCAGAGAGAGGGGAAGACAGCTCCTCCAATTACCACCTATACTAAGATAGTTCACAAATGTTTCTCTTTCGTCAAACCTCCCCTCTAAGAGTAGATTTGCATGTTGAGTGTTTCCTTCAACATCTCCCTTCCGACGTCTCAAATGCTGTTGCTGTCAACATGCCCCCAAGTCAGAGTATTAGTAAACTGGTGCCGAGTTACTGCCACATGCCAGGTGCCTTGCTAATTACTTCATGATTATCTCATTACATCTTCCTATTAACTCTTAGAGGGACGTGGGTCAGGCTCATTAATGAAATTGAGTTTAATGAGCTTCAGGGCATCTGTACATCTGTACATTTGTAATCTAGCACATCTGTAATCCCAGCTACTTGAGAGGCTGAGGCAGGAGCATTCCCAATTTGAGGCCAGTCTGGGATCAGACCACAAGATCCTGTCTCAAGATAAAAGATAAAAAGAGCTGGGCTGTCGCTCAGTGATAGAGTGCTCCTACAACAAGCAAGGCCATGAGTTTAATCCCTAGTCCCCCCAAATAATAAGAAACAAGTCTCACCCACACCGCCTGTAAGAGTGAGCAGGGGACCCCGGCCAGGCAGCTGGCCTCAGCCACTCCGATGCTATGTTCTTCTCTTTCCACCCAGCCCGTCTCTGCTTGCTCTGGCTGGGCTTGAATCTATTGTCTCTTTGGGTCACCGACACTAAGCCCGTCCTGAATACATCAAGCAACTGTGATGCCAGTTCTGCAAACTCTCTATCACCGGCAAATGCTGTAGATCGTGCCTCCAAAGCCTCTACTCTCCATCTGTCCGGCAGCCTCAGACTGGGGTCCAGGCTGCTCCGGGGCTTTGGTCTCTGGAGGATCTGCCGACCTGCTCTACCCGCTCGCTCTCTGTATTCTGGCTGCCTGGTTCTTCCTCAAGTTCTGTAAGTGGGTCTCCATCATTTCACAGGAAGGCACGTCCTCTGCCTGGAACCTCTCTGTCCAGAACCTAAATTGCCTTTACCTATCCTGCAGATCTGGGAGGACCTCTCTCCTCCCCAGTGACACCTCTGTCCTATAAAACCAGCCCCCGCCCTTTCTCCTCTCTGAATACAGTGTACCTCCAAGTCCAGGCAGCTGCCACCATTGCAATTTACACCCATGTGTCTGGTTATTTAACAAAATCTCTGCCTCCCTCTAGATTTTAAACAGAGGAGGCCACAGGTCTAGTCTGGCGTGCTCTGTGTTGTATCTCAAGCGCGTAGTACAGTGTCTAACATGAGGCAGTTGTTGAGTAAGTGCTGACTGGATGGCCTCACAGTGACAGTGATCGCTGATGCTGGTGGGGTTGGGGACTTCACATACCACAAGCACTGTGCTCGGTGCTTAGCGAGAAAAGTTCACTCCTCACCACAACACATGGAGGCAGCTCCTCCACTCACCCACATCGCGCAGATGAGGAAGCCTGACCTGCAGAAGATGCAGTGCCGTGCCTGGAGACAGTCGGCATCAGAGGCCGACCAGGTCCAGCCGTGGCCGATAAGGCCCAGCCACCCCTACAGCAGCGACGGCCAGCTCATCTGTTTGATAACTTGGAAGAAGAAATCAAGCCCTAGTTATTCAGGAACTGGCCTGACCCTTGCTGCAGGCATTTGAGGTACAATCCTTGCCTGACCGAGAGGAAGTTTTCTGTGTTAGATGTAAGTTTCCATATATCTGAATTTTAACTGAGTGGAACAGGACGATGAGGAAAACCAGACAACTCAGGGCCAGCAGTCAGGGGCCCGGGAGCACACTGTGGGGAAGGAAAGACCACGGTGGGCAAGGATGCAGGCAGGAGCAGAGGAATCCAGACCTCGGGAGGGAGGAATCTGAAGAGGGGAGAATCTAGTCTTCTTATGCCTACGCTCTGGACAGGAAGCTGCTATTGGCCATGGCAGACTGCAAGAAGAATTCGATGAAGTGGAATCCTGAGAAGCTGTCTAACCAAGGGGACTGGGGGTGGACGGGAGTCATCATTTCCCCCTCAAAGGCCAGCTGGGAAATCCCCAGGTGGGAGTCTGCAAGGCTTAACCAGAGATTGGGTTTGTTGGAAACCAATGAACTTGGTATCACTGGACCAGTGCTGACAACGGCTGCCCTTCTTTGAGCTTAGAAACATTAGGCTAAGTGCTTCCTTACACCTCACGGCCGCTCAGTGGAATGGACATTCTCATTTTAACTCATCAGGTAAGGAAGCAGAGCAGCCGAGAGGGGAGGGGGTCCACCGAAGTTGGGATAGCCAGGTTCCTCCAGCTGAATGCCTCCAGGCTTACCAAACAGCGGTGTGGTGAAGGCTTCACTGCAGGAACATAGAAGCAAAAGGGGGTCATGGAAGCAAACTGGGCTGCCTGTTTCTTAGTGTCCCCAGTGGTGGGGACATCACGGGCTGTGCAGGTGTTCACAACAGTGTGGCACAAGGCAAGGGGCCTATAGAAAGCAGGAGCTGGCACAGAGCTTAGGGCGTGCATAGGGTAAGGGGCCTATAAGAGGTTAAGAGGCCTGAGCAAGATAAGGGGCCTGCTGGTCCTTTCAGAGCTCAGGAGATGCTGGGTGCTACAGGACTAGGAGCTGAAACATCTCAAGGACCCTGCACACACGTTCGGCCCTGTGCCCCAGGCCACTCCCTTCCTCTGCAGGAGGAGAGACCACACTCCTGGTGTGGCTTCTTGCTTCCAACGCCTCGTCCTTTCAGTGTTGATCTCCATCCTGCTGGCTGTCATCCTGTGGAACCAGCTGCTTTGCTACCCACCATCTCCCTCCTTCTCTTCTTCTCCGTGTCCTTGTGGGCAACAGGGACTTTTCTTCACACCATCATCCAGCTTGAGAGTCGCTCCCACAAAATCTGTACCGGAGAAGGCGGCAATGAAGCATTATGAAAAATAAGCTGAGGGATTTTGTGATGGTTGTTTTTCAGGCGAGTTTCTTTCTTGCTTGAATATGCCTTGGAAGAATTTTACTCTTTTTTATTTTCACCTTCGCACCCTGGACAACACTCAGTGCCACTATTCAGGCCCTGCTGGCCATCCTGAAGCCTGTTGACCTGCCCAGAATGACGAGGGGCTGCTTTTTCCTGCTGGGCCTCTATCTACAGTACTTAGAAAGGCCACGAGTGGCTTCCCACATCCCCGCCCGTCTCATTTTTCAAGGTCCTTGGAGCATGAGCATCAGCCTTGGGAGGTCAGTATCATCGGCAACCAACTGTAGAAATGTAAAGACAATTTAGTGGTCAGCGTACTGAGATAACCAGACAGGTGCCCTGATGCCCTTGCAGAAGGAACTTGAAGGTTTCTCTTCCTTCAGGAGAGGCGCAGGCTTAGTCCCGCTTGGCTGTGTGGAAGTGGTGGAACCTTTAAGAAATGGGCCTGAGCTGGTCGTACACATCTGTACCAAGGGAGAGGCAAGAGGATTGCAAATTTGAGTCCCACCTGGACAATTTAGCAAGACCCTGTCCCAAAATCTAAAGAAGAAGAAGAAGCTGGGGTGACCCCTCGGTGCCTTGGGGGTGGGTGGGCGGAAAGTGCAGCTGGGCTCGTGTCCGTCTGGCGCCTGTTCAACCACGTGACCCTCCTTCTTATGTGTACTCTTTCCACGGTGCCACCAGCCTGATGTGGCCAAGTTGAGGGAGCCCTTGCCAGAGCTGGGCTTGCATTTTCAGCCTCCAAAATGGTGGGAAAAATAAACCTCTTTTTTAAAAATAAAGTACTTAGCCTCAAGTATTTTATTATAGCAACAGAAAGTGGGCTAATATCAGCCCTCTAGTTCTGTTTCTTTGGTTTAAAATAAAGGCATTCTCTTATAATAAAGACTTATAATTGTTATGTAAAGGGCATTAGGGAAAGGCAGGGAAGGAGAAAGACTGTAGGGTAGGAGGTCACGTTAATGAATGAAGTAGGCCTGGCAGGGCTGCAGCCAGATATTCAGATGAATTTAACCCATATGGAGTCAAGAATCAGCAGGACCTTCTGATTTTTCAAGAGAAACTAAAAATCTGGATGAGCAGATGTTTAAATGCTGGCAATATACTCCACTTTAAAAATGTTGTGGGATGCGGGAAACTCAGACAGTCCTCATCCTGTGCGGGAACAACCCTTGGAGTAGCTGCTACGGACCAGATACTAGAAGCGGAGCACCTTGGTCTTGGGCCTCCTTGAGGCCTCTGTGCTCCCTGCTGCTGGGAGGCGTCAGAGTGCAGCGCCGTGAGGCCTAAGCCTCCAAGGCCAGGTCGCGGAGCTGTGGTCTGGTGCCCGCTGCATCCGGCTGCACATCCCTCAGCTCCCAGCCCCTGGCACTGGCGGGTCCTGTGAAAGGCTGCCTAGCCGAAACCCACCTTACACTGCTGCCACAGCAGTAGGGCAGGGAGTGGCCGGCAGGGGTCCTGTTTCAGGACTGCTGCTGTCTGAAGGCCCCGGACTGGACCCGGACGGCTGTGGCTTCAAAAGAATACATGGTACCCGCAGCCAGTGAGCTCCTCTCTGCTGGCTTCTTAGGGAACAGGAGGTGCTGTGTGGAGGTCACTTTTGCATGTGGATTTAGCTGTAACCACCACCCCAGGCCCCTGTTTAAGTATCCTGCCACCATGTGGACAACACTGTTTTCTCCACCACACATCTCAGATAAGAGTATCTGTAGTTACATTGGCTCTGGAAACACTAATGTCAGGCAACAAAAGGTTTGTCTGGAAAGGAGCCGAGGGCCATTGAAATCAGCTCAGTGAATCATCCTCCTTGCTCCAGGGTGCTGGGACCTCAGGCTGGCAGATTCCAAACCTTTGCTGGTAGTGGGAATAATGAGAGACCCATGCGGTCTGCGTGAAAGATAAGAAAGGGAGCGTTCCCCCAAATCTCTGCCCCGAGCTCCACCAGAACACGGTTCGGGCAGCCCTCTCAGATGCTGTCTCTTTGTTTTCTACCAGTCTGTTCTAGGCACAGCAAATATTTGGGGGAGAATTGTGCCTTCCAGGGAGTCCTCAGCACTCTCCTCAGTAAAGAAGCAAGAAAGCTTCCCACCAACTTTCCTTGTGAGAATTGTAGTTCAATAGTTAGAATCCTGAGTGGGGGCATGTTCTGGTTAACATCCAAACTCACTGGTCTTTAGCTGAACTGAACTTGGGAGGCCTCGGAGACTCTGACGTGTTTCAAGGAAATACCAAAAGTTGAAACCAGTGTGTCAAACACAGGTACCTAGTGAAGCCTGAAGAATCTAATTTTGCAGGAAGCTGTCTTCCTGTAAGCGCTGCCGATCTGTTGTGAAGCAACTCGACCCTTTGCTGAGGAGGGAAATCAGATTCATTTCAATCCTGAGCTGGCCACAATTTCCAACCCCAACAGATATAGCTGGAGTTTGTTTTTCCCTGTCATTACTACCGGTCCAGTGTTTCCATTTTAAAAGGTGTGCATGTGGACTGAACCAAAGCGGGGATTATTGAAAATACTGTGCTGGTTGATTTCATTTAAATGGCCCAGGATCTCTGCCTAATAGCCAGTGCATTCTTGGTAAAACACACAGATTTGACTGCAGAGTCTCCTATCAGCTACTCTAACAGTGACAAGAGGCATTTGCATGTCTGTCTCACTTTCCCAGGGGCTTTTCCGCATGTCGCTTGGCTTCTCCCCTCTTTCTCTAGGGAACGTGAGCCTATGTCAGGGCCATGGGTGGCCTTCGCAGGGCTCATTGTGAGGGGACTCATCTTCTCGGGGTGCATAGTGGGTGCTCAGCCATGGCTGCTGACTCCTTGCTTAATAGATAGTACTCGAAAACAAGTTAAATGGCCCCAGATTACATGCTGGTTTAATTTTCCACAGAAGGAGCTGCATGTTGAGTAGAAATAAGAACCCCGTAGAATCCTGGGCCAGTTTTAGCATATAGAATATTAGCTACCAGAACCCGGTGATGCCAGGGGCAAGGCGGAGGCTCCGCTGAGTCTCTGTAGCTTTGGGATACATCCTGGATAGAAGGCTATAAAGAACTTATACATTCCCAATTTTTTGAGTGCTGGTCTCTGGGAAAAGAATTAGGTGACTTATAGTTAGAAACTGTCAGAACCTGGGTAGTAACTAACTTGTGTGATCCCTAGCTGTCTGCATTTGGAGAAAGCTGGAGTCATTGTCCCTCAGTCCCTGGGACCAGTTTTTGCTAACAGCAAGGTCTCCTGCTGCTCCTATGCTTCTGCTCTGCCGGAAAACTTTGGTCCAGTCCTTGCACAAAGGGTCAGTGCCAGCAGTGTGTGCCCAGGAGGGGAGGAGGGGCGCAGCCTGGGAGGGGGGCAGGCGCAGAGCCAGGCCTGGGCTGGGTGGGTCTCTGCAGCAGCTGGGATACAGAGAGCCTGTGGACCTCGGGAGGCAGAGAGGGACCCAGTTAAAATTCTCTGCCATTGCTGGAACTTGTCCCCGGGGTGTCACGAAGTCAGGGAATGTGTGACCCTGTGGTTCCCCCCACCCCCGCCTTCTCTTCTTTTCCACCAAATGCAAATCAATAGATGTGTATTCACAGTCTCACAGATTACACGGAGAGAAGAGTAGCCTTTTCATCCTGAGGAGGGTGGGAAGGAAAAGAGCACAGGACGGAGAAGAGAGCAGCAAATCCTATCTGGGCAAGAGTCTGGGAGGACACTCGGCCATGCCTGCCCACTTAGTGTGGCAGGAGTCGTTCCTTCTCTGCTGTTCACCGCGGCAGAAAGGGACTGACATTTCCCTTGCTAGATGGGATAGCTCAGCTCTTGCTTGAGAGCTGTTTGAGGGTAAAATTCCATATAAAGGTGAAATTCTGGTGCCGTTTTGTTTAATGCAGTCTTCCCTCAGGATGCCCCAGGGAGCTGCTGGCTCCAGGACCCCAGTGGACCCTGCAGGCGCTCATGTCCCTTATATGAACTATGCGGCGTCTGCATGTAAGTTACGCTTATCGTCATCTCTAGTTTACTTTTAATAGCCAGTACAATGCCAGTACTACATAAATCGTTGTTTATTGTGCTGTTTAAAGAATGAGAACAAGAAAAGGTCTACATGTGTTTAGTACATGGATAAGTTTGTTTGTTTATTTTTTTCTCCCGAATAGTTTTATTCAGTAGTTTAGTTGACTCCATGGCTGTGGAACTTAGAGGCCCGCTGTATTTAGCTGAAGTTGGATCAGCTACCTAAGCAGAAGGCTTTAGGATAATGTGAGCTTGGTCAGTTTATTTTCTGCAGTAAATCTGCCCAGTTTCTGGGCTGTGTGTTCTCAAGTATGCTGGTGTTTGGTAAAAACAGTGACAATAATGGAAAGGAATGTTGACAATGGGGCTGGCTGATGGGACAGACCTGAGTACCAGGGTCCTTGTGTTCTAGTGATGGCTCTGTCTTGGATTTGTTGGGCTTTTGAGGGGGCGGGCAGGTCTCTTCATCTCACTTTCTCCTTACTTCTCTATCTGGGGTGCAGGGCTAATGAACTCCTCCTCCAAGTACTTTATAGGGGTGAAGCCCAGGAAAGAGATCATAAATGTGCACATTGTTACTGTGCCCACAGCAGCCCCTCATGTTCCACTTACTCATGTTCATGTGGGACATTAGTGGCATTAGTGGTGTACTGGCAGCGTGGCCTGGCATCCCAGGAGCTTTGAGAATAGTGATTCTCACCTCTCCTGCTTTATGACTGTCACAGGCATAAACTAGAATGCAGTTAATGAATGTGCAGGGTGGGTGCATCAGTCACCTTTCCATTGTTGGAACAAAATACCTGACACACACCATTTAAAGGAGGAAAGGTTTATTTTGGCCAAAGGTTTTAGAGGTTTCAGTTCATGGTCAGTTGTTTCCAGGGCAAAAACAGCATGGGAAAAGGGCGTAGTAGAGGAAAACTGCTCAACTCATGGTAGCCAGGAAGCAGAGCCCAAGGGGAGAGCCAGAGAGGAAAAGGCCAGTGAGGAGATACACCCAAAGTCACAGCCCCAGTGACCTTCCTCCAACTGGGCCCTCAACTTCTCATAGCCCATTTGGCTAATGAACTCATCCGTGGGGTGATCTATTGATGAGGTTCCTACCCACACAAGCCAGCTAGTTCTCTAGATGCATATCAGTCCACTAAAGTCAACAATCAAGATTAACCTCTAGTGTTTCTCAAATCTCTCAAAAATGATAGCTAAGAGTTCAAAAGGTATGAATCACAATGACTAAAAACTTGTAAAATGAAATATAAATGGACAGGGGATGGAATTTTCTCTGGAAAAGGAATAGATGGCAACAGATTAGGAAGAAAGCTGAGATTTAAGTGTCTGCAGCCGGACATGGGAGATAGAATAAGGCAGATTTATATCCTTGAGCCCAGGACCCAGTGGCGCTGGGAAGAAGAGGTACAGGGTACTTAGGAAGCAATGAGGAGGGATGAAAACAAGGATTTCAGGTAAAAGTCAGACACTCCCCATGCCTAGAACGCTCTGATCCTCTCACTTTTGTGTGAACAAGAAGTTTAGTTTTTGAAGAGATTGAAGAAGCAAGGCCTCAGGCTGCCATGGAGCGAACTGAGGCACTCTGTGGAAAGCAGGTTAGGAGTCTCCGTGCTCCATGGCGAAACCCACTGGGCTTGCTTCCAGAATGAAGGCAGCTAGGGGGTTACCCTTCTCCTTGGAGAGCTCGGACCGGCTCTCCACGATGCTAAGCCCCACAGCTACTGCCAATGTGTGAACAGTTTGAGGCCAGTTCCCTGCTAGAGCAGCTTTCAAGGGTCCACCAGTAGGTGGCGCCACTGGGGAGCACAAATGAGCTGAAAAGGGGAAAGGAACCGTCAAAAAGCCTTGATGTCTTCAGAGAGACAGGAGAAGGTATTGAACCACAAAACAAGAATAGGGCGCTATCAAAAAGTCACAACAGGAAGACCATTCGAAATTAATAATTTGATGGTATAGTTTTTTTTTTTTTAGTCAATAAAAGAAATGAAAGCTAGGACATCTTGATGGAAAAGAGAGCAGAAAATTTTGAAAATGAAACCACACAGCTAGATCTTTTTAATAAGAATTTCAGAGAACAAATAAAAATAGAGGAGAGAAAATTTCAAAGACACAATACAAAAAATAAAATCTCCCAGATTTGAAGAATATGCTTTGTCCATATTGAAAGACTTTATTGAGAGTCTGATACAACAACAGAAAACGGTTCCATGGAAATATCTTTGCGAAATTTTGAGAGGCCATGGATAAAGAGAGTATCTTATATCCGTACCATAGGAAGAATAGTAGTTTACATACAGAGGAATAAAAACTGACATTCATCAAGTGATGTTTTAATGTAGAAGAAAATGGAGAAATGCCTGTAAAATGTGGAGGGCAAATTCATTGTCAACCTAGAATTCTATTTACAGCTCAACCCACTATACCTAAATCAAGTGAAACAAGAATCAAACCGTTTTTAAAAATGCTGCTTCCCCCCAAAAGACCACCTCTGTCATGCCTTCTCAGCAAGCCATAAAAAGATGAATTGTATGAAAACAAGGAAGAAACCAAGACAGAAGGGGCAAATAGTGGAAGAAACAGCTAACAGTTAAAAGAAATGGAAACGGCTGCTTCTGAGGAGTGGGATTTGAAATTCTGTTTTCAACTTTTACATTTAGGCTTCAAACTCGATAAACCATGTAAAATATTACTTTGATTAAATCCTTGTGAATTTTACAAAATGTAGGTTGCTGACAGCCGTGTAGCCAGTCTCACTATGGCTTCACATAAGCGCATCAAAGCCCTCTGAGGTAGGAAGGAAAGAATTTAGTCTTCGGCATCAGACTTTCAGGTGTCACTGGTTGTGGGAGTCCAGGTCAAAACACCTGGAAAGTGCATGTTGTCGTGTTGGCTTGACGAATAGACACAGTATATCTGCATTAACTCAAGGGAAAATGCAGGTCATGGGTGTTTCATAAACGGCGCTTATTAAGCCTCTCTTTGGCATGACTGGGATATTTCTGAGCATAATAAAAGTTTGGGAGAGTATCAGAAGTAGATTAGGACCTGACTGCAGGTGGAAGACCTAAATCACTGTAAGTGACTCTCGGGACTTGGGAAGAAAGGTCTTGTCTTCTACCCTTAACCTAGTCTTTTAATAAATGACTGCTCCTTTGAGCTAAATGACGCCTCTGTAGTTTAAAGACATTAACATGGATGTGTATTCCACACTCTTTAGCTTGTGCTCAGGGAAACGATGTCCAGGAGGTCCCAGTACTTTTTGAGATATTTAGAGCCCCAAAGGGCACAGTCAGATTTTAATCTATAGTGTTTTATCATCTTCCTTTTTATTTTTTAAAGGAAAAACCAAAAACACCCCAGTGTTACACTATCTAAAATCTATCCTTCCTTGTGCCTCAGCCAGCCTCCACATGCACTGATCTGTCATCGCTGACACTATTTAGCACAGAGTTGTTTTTGGTCAAAGGTTGCATGAATGTGAGTTGACCAGGAGCCCTCGGTGTCTACACAGCAAGTCCAGTCCCTGCCCTGGGGCTTGTGCACGAGCTCTGGAGGCACACGCTCGGCCTTTGGGCTCCAGCAGCTGGCCTGGGACTCCAGCCCAGAAGTTACTTCCTGGGTCAAATTCCAGACAGGGGCCGGGTCTCTGCTCCCTATGTGTCTTATTCATTTTGTGATCTCCTATGAGCTCATATTTTTGTGCATTTTTGTTTTATTTATTTTTCTTTTTTATTTAATTGGTATATGTTGTATAATAATAATACATTATAATTACATTAATTTTGGGAAATTGACATGAGCTGATTTTTTTTCTACGATCATTTGTCATGCAATCAATGATTGTAATTAATAGTTAATGTTTGTCTCCTCTACTACTCAGAAGTATTTTGGATGGATGAGAACAGTCTTAGCTGGTTTTACTACGTCTTTTGTGTATCACACACAGTGGATAAGTAATTGGCTTATACGAGATACATATGCATATTTATTTCATGAATGAACGAGTGAATGAATGAATATATGAAGTACCAAAAAGTGATATCTTCCATAATGTGGGCCTCTGTCTAAAAAAGAAAAAGGCCAGGCATGATGGTACACACCAGTAATCCCAGGACTCTGGGAGACTGAGGCAGGAGCATCACAAGCTTGAGCCCAGGCAGACAATGTAATAATTTAGAGAGACTCTAAGACTGGGGATGTCTCTCAGGGCAGAAGGCCTGGGTTCAATCCCTAGTAACATACAATCAAAGAAAAGAAACGGAGGGGGAGGGGAGAGAGAGAGAGAGAGGGAGGCAGAGAAAGAAAGGAAAAGAAGAAGGAAAAGGGGGAGGAAGGGAGGAAAAGACAAGAAAAGGAAAGAAAAATAAAAAAGAAAAATATGTATGGATCAGAAGGAGCCCTGCACCCATAACCAAGCTCATACAAGTTGTCTGAAAAGAGGCAGGAGTGCGCCCCGGGTGCCTGGCAGGAGAAGGCCTGCCCCGGGCCCACGGTTCCCTTTCTGCCAGCTCAGAGAAGCCAGGCAGTGCTCAGCCACAGATCTGCGGTCACGTTCCTGGCTCAGGCTGCGGAGGCTCATGGGAGGAAAGTGTGACAGTCGGCCTCCTCACACAATTGCTCCGTTTGCTTGGTTTGTTCCCTACCTTATTACTATTTGAAAGTAGTTTTGATGATTTTGTTTGCTTTGAAGGAAGAAAAAAAAAAAGATCCACAGAAGGTATAAAATTGCATATTATTTACTCCAGAAAAGAGAATGGTCCCCCTAGTAAATATGCACTGAAGCATTTTTATTTGTATTTGTATTTTTTAAGATATTTAAATAGACCCAGTAGACCGTAATATCTCTGTTCAGAGTTGGTGCCATCTATTGATTAAACATGTGTTTCTACATTTCTTCTCTTTTTTAAACTAAAAGAGACATATGTTTTAATCATATAATAGACCTGGAAGAATTGATCGTGAAAATACATATTTATAAGTTTCCTTACAAAAGAGTTTACCAAGCGCACAAATTTTAAAAAACATAAATTATATCAGGATATACATCTTATGTTTGCTAAGTGTGAATTTAATTAAAAGGTGCAGGGTGTGTATGACTGTGTGCCTATGTGTGGTTTAGGAAAGAGACTGGTAGAATAAATGGACATTTTTGAAGCACAAATATTTTAAAACAAGATCGCACAACATGTGAGTGACAAGGCAGGATTCCGTTTCCAAAATGAACGTCTCCCTGAAAAGAAATGATCACCTTAAGCACTACCATTTTATGGAATATCCCAAAACAGGAAATAGTAGCATATGGAAACTTTGAATAATGTTTGAAGTATATTTGGGACTTTCTGTAACCTGGTCTGTTTTTTCATCTATGGGATGGGCTAGCATTAAGGGTATAATAGAAATTAAAACACCACATTGTACCTAGGAGTTCAATGGAGCCAACAGAAGGATGTTTGTTTCTGTCCTGTTAGCATTCCCAAGGGATGGTGTGCGCACTGTAGCTGGGATCTTACGTGTCCCCCAAGGTCCAAAGTCCCTGTGTTCAGAGCTTGGTCCTCAGTGTGAGCTACTGAGAGGTGGTGCATCTCTGAGAGCTGGGACCTGGTGTGGGCTTCGCTCCTGGGCAGTAGCCCTTGCAGAGGATGGTAGGACTCTGGCCTCTTCCTTTTCCTCTGTTTCCGGCAGAGGGAAGTGGTTCTGCTCTGCCCTTTCCTGCCATTCTGTGCCTCTTCGGAAACCTGAAGGCCATGTCTGCGCGGGATCATGGACCGGTACCTCCAATACTGAGCCCAAGTAAACCTTTGCTCTGTTCAAGTCAGTTAGTGCAGGTGTTTGTGACAGAGCTGGAACACTGATGGACATGCTGTATGTCCCTCCTTCCTGACAGTGGGGTGAAGGGTTGTGCTGAGTGCGTCTGTGTTCTCAGGTGTTCTGGGGAAGACCAGTTAGTGTCTGAGGCTCCTGCCCTGGGTGTGCCCCCTCCCCCTCCGCGTGCTGCTCAGGGCCTTGCTCCTCCCCTCCCTCTTCTGTGTCCTCGCAGGCCTGCCCCCAGCCCCAGGGCACAGACAGCCTGCAGCACAGTGCAAGCTACTCCCTTGAGCTCTGGTCTCTCCCTCTGTGCTCTAGGGCTCCTAATGCCTACCTCACTGGCTTGTTGAGGAAGTAAATAGGGGCCATAATAGAGTTCCCGATGCGTGAATATTCAATGCAGTGATAGCGCTCAGTGTTATCCTTCCTTCGTAGGCAAGCTTTCACTTCGGAAGCAGAAAAATCTGGGTTTGAATTTTGGCCATGTCACTCACGAGTTGTGTGACTTCGGATAAATTGTTTAACTTCTCTGAATTTCAGTTGCCTTACCTCTCAAAAAGGTATAATCACAGCTTCTTAGAAGACAGGGCTGAGGAGCGCGACACGATTTCTAAAAACTGTAGGCCACAAAAGGTGAATGCCTGATGTTTACCATCTGTATACCCTCAGCCCCAAGTCCTACTAGCTCTTCTCCTTCACACACAGCCCCTTCCTTGTCCACTGCCTCCACCTAGTTCCACAATTTATCAGAGGCTGGCCAGGCCCAGGAACAGGTATGCTTGCCGCAGTCCATCTCGGACTCATTTCCATAAATCACCTCACCCTGGTTCAGAGTCCTCCTTGGCTCAAAAAGGAATTAGTGTCTTTATATGGGGGGTGGGCAGTGCTGGGGATCAAACTTGGGGCCTTGCGCTTGCTATGCAAGCGCTCTACCACTTGAGCTAAATCCCCAATCTCAAGAAATTAGCTTCTTTCCAGCAGAAATTTCATAATCATCACTTTGAAGTCCAGGTCTTTCTCACCATCTCCCGTGTGTGCAGTAGCCCTGTGTCCCCCTTCTGGCCCGGCTCATCTCAGCTTTCCCCTGAAGAGTTCCTGCCACATCTGTGGCCTGCTCTCCCTGACCAGTCAGCCTCATCTCCACAGCCCTGGTGTCCCTCCAGCCCAGGGTAGCCCAGCTGGGTTCTCCAGGGGACTCTCCGTTGGTGCCCGAACTTCTGTGGGATTCTGTCAGTGTTCCAAGGCTTCACACATCACCTTGCTTGTGAATAACACGTCTGTGACTATGGGTTCTGCAGAATTTGGCTTTAAAACCCAGAGGGTATAGGCTTTATTATTATATATATATTCACAAATACGCCGGTATCTCCTAATGTATTGTATGCCATTTACAGACAGAAAAAATTGTACTCTTCTTATTCCCAGCCTTGAAAAAGGGACTTTATATGAAGCACAAACTTCGTAAGGTTTAGTCGATGATATTACCTATTATCTGGGGTTTTCCATTGGACCCCTAAAGTTCATGAGGAAGGAAGTAATCAATTATTCTACTTCCTTAAAAGCAGACAGGTCTGTTTTCTAGATAGGGAGGACCTTAGAGCCAAATAACTGGATCGCTTCATAGAAACTGCATGGATCTTGCAGGAGACAGAGCTTGGTGGCGTGGCATTCTGTGAGTCGCTGGCACGCCCTGCTCTTCTGTCCCAGCCAAGGGATCCCAGAGAAGAGTCTATGAGGCAGGACTCTGGTGAGGAGTACCTGAAATAGTCCCTGTGAGTACCTGCCACACAGTAGCTACTTGGTAAAGTATTAGGAATGATAGCAAAGAAGGAGAGAAGGCTCTTACCTAGAAAGTCACTGGCCCATCCATCTCAGGCTGAGCACACACCCTGAAGAGGAATCCCAGCCACCATGGGTTCTGGGTTCGTTCTTCGGAGGCACCTGGGATGGACATCAGCTTCCCAGTCCCTCCTCGGGTAGCTTCTGCTTGTCTAGCATAGCTGCCCCAGGTGCTGGGCTGGTTGGGGGGCATCTCCCAGCTCTCAGAAGGGCACTCTGGGGAGGGCTGCAGGCCTATTTAGGGTGTGTGTGTGTGTGTGGATTAAATTCTGAGGTGCATCCCACCCAGAAACACTGGCCACACAAACTGTCATGCCAGAAGGGCAAACTGGGTGGTGAAAAGGAAGGGGATGAAAGAAGGCCAAAAGCCACAGGTATCCCTCCCTCCTTGGGCTTCTCCATTCAAAGATTTCTGATGACTTGGGCAGATTCCCAACTCCTTGAGTTCGAATCCGAATATATCCCTGCCCATCCTGTAATCACAGCAATTGTTTGGGCTTCTTGTGTTGGTAGAGTTTCAGAATGCTCTAATTGTGGGGAACTGGCCAATTCTCCCTGCATCTTTGGTGAAAAGAAAAAACCAAAAAAACTTAACATGTCCATCTTCCCCTGAGAAACCAGATTGCTCCCAAGCTCCCAATGGCAGAATGGGGGACCAAGGTGCAGATTTAAACGCCCGAGCGCTCCCTGCGGGCTGCAGATCCTGCTGCGTGTGTGCCTGGAGACCAGGAGGAAGGAGGAAGGGTAGGAACTGGCATGGGCATCGGTCACACTCCTGCCGAGGCCGAGCGACCTGTGTCTCCGGGCTGTGCCCTGAGCCCCGCTGGAGCGGTCTCCCCGGCGGCGCCAGACCCCTCCCCTCTGCCCAGCCGGAGCGTGCGCCCGCCCGAGCGCAGGCTGGCAGACTCAGGCGGACACCAGCGCGCACTGCTGTGCTCCGCAGAGGGGGCGAGCGAGGGGCAGGCGCCAACTCCCCTTGGAGCGCAGCCTTCCAAACAGGAAAGTCTCCCGGTGTCGCTCGGGAGAGTGGAGCCAATGCGTGCCTCGGAGGAGGTCTGCGCGGAGCCCTGTGCAGATTGGTGCTGATGATTCTTACCAGTTGTGTGTCTGTGCACGAGAGGAACCAGAGACGCTGCCTGCCTGCTCCCGTCTCTCGCGCGCTCTCTCGTCTGCTCTCTCCCTCCCTTTGCAAACATTGGATTTAAACCTGCTCAGAATTCAGCACGAACGACAGCCGCGGTAGCAGCAGCAGAGGCAGGAAGGAGCCGTCACCGAGCACCGCAGCGTCGAGATGTACCATCCCGCCTACTGGATCGTCTTCTCCGCCACGACTGCCCTGCTCTTCATCCCAGGTACCCGAGCCCGGGCTTTCCTCTTCCCGGGGCGACCGTGCGAGGCCAGGGCAGAGAGGAAGAGGGAGGAAGGAGGGCCAGGAGGAAGGGAGGAAGAGAGGGAGCACGAGGGGCATGCGAGGGAAAGAGGTGGGCTTGCTGTGCGCACACACACTCCACACACACCAATGCACACACACACACTGGCTCGCTAGTCTGCTCACGCGCACGCAGATGTTCGCAGCACGGGATCTGCTCTCTGTTCGGGGGATCCGGTGAGCTGGGTTCAAAATCTGCACGGTGCTGCGAGGCACTGCTGTTTCCGGGAAAAGGAGCCGCCGCATTAACCAGTTGCAGCCCCAGGGGTAGGAGAAGGGGGTTAAACTCCTAGCACACCTCCTGCCCGCACCTCTGCGCCTCTGTTGGGACCCGCAGGGTGGAGGGGGCACCCTATTTCTCCCTCAGCTTCATCCCTCTGTTTCTGAATAGGTCTCTCTGCATCTCCCCCTTTCTCTATTTTTCTTCTGTCTCTTCCAGTCTCCTTTCCCCCTCTCCTTTTCCCTTCTCCTCTCTCTCTCTCTCTCTCTCTCTTTTCTCTCTCCTCTCATCCATTCTCCCTTCCAAACCTTCCCCTCTCTCCATTCCTTTTCCTTCCTCTGGAATCTACTGGTGCGTCTCTTAGCCATTCTACAGCAGCCCATCCTTTGCTTATCCTTCCACCAAATGGGCAGATTATGCCTTTGAAATTCAGAGTCCTCTCAATTTCCACTTCCCACGCATTACATCAGAAACGTGAATTTCGGTTTGTAATGTGCAAACAGAGGGGAGGTCAGGGAATCTGATCCACCTGGGAATCGGGAATCTGGATTTACCTGGTTCCCCTCAGCACCTTCCCTGCCTTATCTAATGATTTAAATGCGATGCTACCTGGCACGGTGGTCACTTGTTTGGGGAAGACAATTCTGCATCGACACAGGTAGCATGCTGCAATCCTACCAAAATAAGCATAGTGGAAGCATTACACAATCTTACACGTCTTAATAGATTTGGTAATTGCACAGGAGTCCTTTGCAAGCCGACAACTGGATGCCTGCAGGCATCTTTCAAACAATGCTGAAGGGGCTTCGTTGTGCTTGCCAAGGTTTGAGGCAGCATGGAAGGGTCCTGGCGTTTCCATACTAAACCCCAATCCGGGCAAGATTTCTTTTTTTTTTCCCCCCAAATTGATTTAAATTTATTGGGTTAAACATCAGTTTAGACCTACATTCCCATGCATATATACACAGATATAAATGCTAAGATTCTTAAACCGGATCTTTTCATAGGCAAAACGCACTCATTTAACCTCCTTTTTATATCCAGAATCTCTTGGTAAGGGTTACACAATTCCCTAAGTACTTCTAAAATGCTAAAGTGAAATCAGAAAAATAATGGATGTTTACAAGAGAGAAAGAAAAGAAAGGACCAAGTTTTTTTTTTTTTAATGAAATCTGGTGTTTAATGATTGTGTTAAAATTTAAGTTGATCTTGTCATGTTAATATTTCAGTTTTTTTTTTTTAGTTGTGAATTGCACGTTTTCAAGTTGAGATGGGCTCTGCATAACCATATTCCTGGTGTTTGCTTTAGGCTGAGAAGTTCAGAGCTGGGAGTGGTGGTGTTTTTCTTCCTCCAAATTCCAGTGGCATCCTAGAGGGTTTCAGCCTGGACCTGCTGGGCTGGGACTAGGCTGGACTAGGCTCATGGGGCTTAGCGGGAGAGGCAGCACCTGGGGGTTGAGTACCTACCTGCTGGAGCCTGGTGAGGGAGCCAGGTGTGTGCCCAAGCCCTCTGTAAGAGGACAAACTTTCCTGCATGTCCAGGTCCAACTGCCTGGCAGCTCCGGGGGCCAGCTCACTCAAGCCTGGTGCCCTTCCTGCCGGCCCAACGCTGGAGCAGGGATCACACCTCCCCCCAGGGTCCCTTGTAGTGTGACTGCACCCCTCAGGCAGAAGCCGGCGTCACACTCCCCACAGGGGAGTTGGTGAGCCCCAGTCGCTGACACTGCATTGGTGCACCCTAAGGAGGCCCAGAACTGGGAAGCCTTGCTCTAGGGGCGCCACTGCGTGAGTGGGGAGCAGGCAGAGCTTGCCGAGAGGCTTCGGCCCCAGAGCTGCTGCCTAGCCGAGCTGGGCAGGCTGAGGGGCAGTCCCCAAGCTCAGCTGTCCGGGAGGGCGGGGCACAGATGTCTGCCCCGTGTCTCCTCCTGCCCAAGGTCTGCTCCCTGCTCTGGGTGCTGTGCTTTAGGACAATCGCACCAGGAACCTGGCCTGAGACCTGTCAAGCAGCGAGGAGGAAAAGTTAACATTTGCAAGGTGTCAATAGAGTGAATGAAAGTGACACATCTTGGGGGCTTCTGGAACCTAATCGCACCCCACTCTGAGAGCTGTCCCGGTTTACATGGGACTCATTTCTTGCTGCTTATACTTCCTTTACTACAGCTTCAGACTTTTTTTCTTTGTTTCAAAGAGTGTTTTTTTTTTCTTCCGGTTGGGTAAATACCAGCTCGTTAGCCATTTACTTTCTCTGCATCTAGAAGCAGAAGGCTAATGTAATAATGAAACTCTGACCTGGTTGGGCCTCAGTGCCATTTCACACTGCAGTTTTCTATTTCCTGGTAAAACACGTTTCCATCCCAGAATAATTTTAAAGTTAATGCTGTTGTCACCTGGCACCTTCCAGGGGGAGACTGATGGTCTGGGATTGCTTCTTTAAGCTGCGCCTCCAGCATGGGATGACACCACTGGACACTGTGCTAGGCCCACACTTGAGGCAGGGCAGGGGCTGTGGAGGGCACATTCATAGTTCCGCTCGGGTACCAAGGTGGAGTGAGTCGGTGGTCCCAGGAAGGAGGCGAGACAGTGGTCTGCGGTAGTGGCTCGTTTGACCTTGTGTTTGCAGCTTCACGGGAAGATGAGTAGAACGGGGACCAAGAAGTGAGGGCTGCTGGACTTTGTGTCAGGATCACCACGGGGGAGCGGGTCAGATGCTGTCCTTCTCCTCTCCTTCTTACATAGGAGCATTTATAAATCACAAGGATCCCAAGTCCTGGTGACGAAGGTTTAAAGCAAGTGGCCGTGTCTGAAGGTTTAAAGCAAGTGTCCGTGTCTACAGCATCTGCATGAAAATCCCTGTTCTGCTTTTTCTCTTGAATGCTGAGAAATGGCACCTTGGCCATGGGGCAAGGTGGGTGGGGTGAAGAGTCCTTCTGTGCCCAGCAGCCGGGGCTCAGTTCTGGAAACGCAGCAGACTCACAAGTGACTGGGCCGACAGTCACTGAGTGGAGGATTGGATCTTCAAGCTGGAAGGCTACTTCTCTGCAGCTCAGACCTTTGCCTCCCACGAGGACGTTCCACTTACTGAGTCTGGACTGAGTTGGGTTCTTGTGCACAGGTCTGTATCCTGGATTCACGGCCTTGTCTCCCCACATTTTACACGCTGCGTCTTAAACAGGCTTTGCCTATGTAATGTCAGAAAGTCCTGGGCCTAGATGGAAAATTTCTGAGGCTTAGGATTCTTCTCTCGCCAGCGCGTACCTTCCTACGTCTTCTTTTAAGGCATCTCCTTGGCTTTTGGGGCTGACAGGTTTGGCTTTGGGTTAAGACCTGGGGAGGGCTCTATAGGCAAGTTTGATGAATTTCTTTCCCACTTCTTAACTCCCCACTGAGTAGCGGTGAGAAACTTGCTAAGATTGACCGGTGTGCTGAAGGGATCAAACGAGAGAATCTAAGCCCCAGACTCGCTGAGCAAGGACCAGGTGTCTGGCTTTGAACAAGACTTCATCACTCTTTTGCCAGTCGTAGGTCCATATTCCTCCTCCCCCAGCTCTCGAGTGACCCTCAGTGCCTCACAATGACTGACATGTTAATAAGGTCAGACCGCATCCTGTTGGCATTCAGCATCGGCCTGGTGGCGACAGCAGCCTCGGAGGAGACAGGTGTCGACTGCTTTCTCAGTTGCTGGAGCTGGGCAGTCTGATTCAACCTCTGATTGATCACAGGTCCCGCCTGGCTTGAGACTCTCCAGCGTTGCTCCAGTCCTGTCTGCGTCCTTGCTTTCTCACTCTCACCATCCCTAGAACCCTAGAGAAGGGGATTCCTTAGCAGCTAGCACCTATCCACTTTTGTGGTCTAGCACCTGTGGGCATGCGTCTCCCACAGTGGCCAGTGGAAGCCACCCCTGCTGCTCATAGCTCCACAGCTCTGTCGCCGCGACATGGGGGCTGGCGCGTGTCCCGCAAGATGGACCTCATCCAGGCCTCTGAGTGGGTGGACAGCTGAGAAGTGAGGATCTTTGGTGAGCAACTCTTTGAGGTTCTTTTGGGTGGTTCAAGGCATTACCCAAACCTCAGTTCTTACTAGTCTGTAGAATGGGTTTCATCTACATAGGTTTCTTGCTTCTAATTTGATGGAGTAGCCCAAAACTTAGTCCAAGTGATGACAAATGCAACAGTTATTTTTCATTGAAAAGCTCAATCTCATCTCCTAGTAACAAGGCAAAGAGAAGGATGTGCACTTGTAGGTTGGGAAAGGACATTCCTTGATGTCAAAGAAGGAGCGAGACAAGATAGAGCCTTCCTGACTCACGTGCTGTGTCATGTGATGTAAACCAACAAATGTGATGTACTTGTTCGTTATTCAATGATACTTCATTTAGGTTCTGATAAAAATGAATTAATTAAGACATTCTCCTACCTCAAGTCATAAATCCACTAAAGCAGGAAATTCTTCATCTTCTTCTTCTGTTTGAACTCCAGTGACAGATACATGTTGACTCTGAGTTTCTAAAGGGTTATTTTTTCTGCTGTGGAAAGCTAGGGCAGCCGACACAGCCCCTTCGGTCCCTTGAAACATTGCATTGCAATCTTTTGGTGGGATAAGAAGTAGCTGGACTCGTACATCAGCCTAAGACAGCGGGACTTTCAGGAGCCTTCTCTGACAGCCTCTGTGCCTGTGGTTTTCTTCTGTCCATGGGCGCTGGCTCTCCTGACTCGGGCTCTCTAGATGCTCTGTCAGCCTGAAGCTATCTGCAGATGGACGGCTGCCATTGCCCACAGCTGCCTGGGGCCGGGAGAGAGAACGGGTGGAGGAAAACCTCGTAAGTTCTCTCAGCAAACCTGAGTGTCGGCCCACAGATGGCCCATGGCTGCCGACACGCCAGGTGGCAGTGGATGCTGCCAGGCACCTTCCAGACATGGCGGCTGGCTGGGCTGGAGATGCCCTGGGGTAGCTCTGCTCTGCTCTCCCGCTGCCCACCCTGACCCTTGGGTGAACTCCAGTTCCCGAGGAAACTTATCCCTCTTGCTCTTTGTGCCAAGGGTGGGAGCCCAAGACTTCTCAGTTGCTTCTGCTTTGGTGGGAAGGAGGTAATGTAATTGGCAAAGTTATAGTTCAAATTGCTTGATTTATACATGGTTCATTCACGACGGGTTGGTGTTAGGGTTAGAGTGGTATTTTTAGGGCTTGGTGAATGATTAATGGAGCAGAAAGTAATCCCAAACCAGAGCTGAGCTTGAAGACAAATTTGCTTGCTATTGACTTCTTACAGGTAAAAATTCATTCCCTCCTTTCATCCTCACTACCCTTTGCCAATCAGATTCAGGACCTTCCTCACATGGATGTACTCTCTTTCTCTTTCTCTCTCTCTCTCTCTCTCTCTCTCTCTCTCTCTCCCCCTCTCCCCTGAGCTAGAGTTCACTTCCTCTCAAAATCACACCCACAGCCCACAGTTCCTTATGGAAAGCAAGGCCTTCCTCTTGCCTTTTACCATTGGCCTTCCGGAACTCCCCACCCTACCCTCCAGCCCCTCCCTACGGGCACATATTGCAGGAGACTGTGTCAAACAGGGCCGTACAAGTGCGAGGGCTTCCTCTTAGCACAGAGACTCCCCACACTGCTGCCCACTGTCCTCCAGGCCTGAAGCCTCCGGGTGCTATAGCAGCACTAGGGCTGGCCTCCCACAAACTCCATCCCACCCAAACCCCTTGGTGCTGAGAGGCTGGGGACTCCCCTGCAGCCAGCAGGCTGACTTAATTAAACGTTTGCAAAACGCTCTGAGACACCCCTGGGCAATGTGCTGGGTAAATGCAAAGCATTATCATTATGATGCAGGCACATTCCCTTTAATGAGCAGAGACACTATGCTGAGAGACCCCTGCAAAGGCCAAGATGAATCGATGAGTCCGGACACAAGCCATTGATTAGAAAGGCTGCTTGCGTGTTCATGGGAAATGACAAGTGACGATCGGATTCCACACTGAAACCCAATGTGGATGAAACCAGCATACTTGGCACATGATAAGACTGAGACTCTGAATTGGCCTAGCAGCCATTCTTGAACTTTTATTCCTGAGGAGTCCATGAATGCTGTTTCACCACACCTGAGAGTTTGCTAAGGGTTCCAAGAATAGCAGTGGCCTTATGCTTCATGATCATCTGGGCAATTTATCTTCGGTCTCAATTCTGTCTCACCAAGAGCCTCTGAGATGCCACCACATTGTGATCTGATCTTTGCTTTGCCTAAAAACCTCTGAGACTTCCATTTGAGTTTAGAGTAGAATCAAAATGCTTGCCAGTGTGCACAGGGTCAAGATCTGGCCTCTGCTTCCCTTCTGTCTTCATCCTGCTCCCCTCTCCCCCTCAGCTCTTGGCTTTGGTCACTCTGGACAATATCAGTCCCTCTGAAAGCCATGCTCTCTCCTTACTCAAAGGCTTCACCCTACCTGGATTGAGATTTCTGATTTGCTTAGACATTTTCTAGCTAAATATCTTTTCCATCATCCTTCAGAGCTTGGCTTAAGTGTTGCTTTCCAGATAAACATTTGCGATGTTTTAAAGTAGACTTCCTTGTTTATTATGCAAGTCCTTAGGGCCAAGCTTTTGTTTCTAACACTGTGAGTTTATTTATTTCAAAGCGATTGTTGGTTTTATGTTTGTCTTTCCTCCCCATTCCATGGTCCATAAAGACAGGGAATGAGTCCATGTGTTCTCTAATAGACCTTCAGTGCCTAGCACACAAGCAGAGAACTAGTGCACAGGAACTATTTGGTGAATGAATGAGTGGGTGGATGAATGGACTAACGAATGTGTTACCAGCCAAGCTCACACAAATAGTGAACATCAGTTCTCTTGCTCTACATCCTCCAAAGTGCTGGGAACTCTGGGTTGCCTCACCTGCTCGCTTCCCATCTGCCCAGGGAGGACAAGGACAGAGACCTGAGGACAGGCCTTGCTCAGGGCGACAGCGATGTGCAGGGAATGCTCAGAACGATCCTGAACAATAGACACCGCTCTGAGCTACCAACCAAACACACGTACAGCAGCTTGGAGCTGGAGCTGCCTAGTTGAATCTCACATCACACGTTGTGACAGACGTGCCTGAGAGTGTGAGTCGCTTTGTAAACACAGATGTGGGCCCTAATGTGGGCTATTGGTTTAATATAAACTGAAGCTACTCAGCATGTTTAATCAGGATTTCTCTTAAACTAGCCCCGATTGTTTGAGATTTGGAGTCTGCTCATTGGTGCCAACACGTAAGAACGGTACCGACTCTAGGAGGAATTTCTTTGCAGAAAAATGTCATGTTGAGGGTAGGAAAATGTAAATGGCAGAGGAACGAGTTGTGTGTGACCAACTGATACTTAAGTGGGTTGGTGCTCATAAGGAAAAGGCAAAACGGAGCTCAGTGAGTCCGAGGAAATACACAAAAACCCATGTTGTTTTTGTGCCTACTCGTTGTCATAGTCTAATCTGTTTCAGGGTTGTTCTGTCATGGTTGTGGGTTTGCTTCCTCCTGGAGGAAGCCAGACCTTTTTAGAGAAGCTTCATTGGACCCTCCCATGACTTGCGGCTGTCCAAATGCAACCACTTCACAAACATTCTCATGCTGATACCTGGATGGATCCCTCCGAGCAGAGGGTGATGTCTACGGCTTCCTGAAAACCTGTTTAAATTGCCCTCATTTATTTAGAGATCCTTGGAACTGAACAGAACCTTGGAGACTGTCTATCTTCCTCTTCATTATAGATGAGGCACTGCTGCAAAGGTAGTCCAAGGGTCTTTGTTGGTCATGCAGTCAGAAATGGACAAGCCCACTCTTAGATACAGGTTTTTCCTGACCTGCCCAGAGTCATTTCAACAGTCCAGCGAAGGGCTGGGTTGAACTTTGGCTCCCAGTCCGAGAACCTTTTGGAAAATGGACCTGCAAGCTTGGTCACCACTCTGTTTGCCCGAGCCTTGTTCTCATGTGCCTGCCTTGTGGAGCAGAGTAACTCAGTGGGTGAAAACCCAAGGATCAGGGCCTGGGATCAAGAAGCAAAACGGAAGCCTTATCCCTTTCTGAAGCATTTTCCATCCTTCCAGTGGCCTTTGTAACTGAACTAGGAGACGTCTGGAAATACTTCGCTCTTTCGTATGAGGAAGGATACATTCAGGGTAGCACAATGCCAAGTGCCAGATCGGATCAACCTGTTTGATCTATACACTTTGCCAGGCACCTGCCTCATCATCACTAGACCACCAAACATCTCTTTATAAGCATCTATTAGGGCTTGGTTCTGCTCTGAGCCCAGTGAAAATGCATCCAGAGAATTCCGTGAACTCTGTATTAAAGATTCATGGTCAAGTGGTGGCTGACAGTGTACAAATCCAATGGCATGTGAGCCATGACTATTCTATATGCTAGCAAGTGAAGGAGCAGAAGAGCCAGGGTTCTTTCCTCTCCACTCCTGTTATTATTATGTGGCCTTCACAGCCGCCAACATGGGCATGGGCACAATCAAAATGATAGCTTCAAAGACTTGTAGACAAATGCAGAGTGGGAAACAAGAGTTCAGATTCAAAAACATGCCAGATATGATTAGATGGTAAGATTGCTGAAGTATGGCAGCAAAGAGGCCGAGCTTCTTGGGGCATTCCCATCCCTGGAATGACAGGCCTGGGAGCCCTTGGCTCCCCTCAATGAGATAACTTGGTTCTTCTGAACAGCACAGTGCCAAGGGATTCCCTGTACCCTTCAAAGAGAAGAGGAGAATGTTGGAAGAGAGAAGATGGCAGATGGAAATAGCCCATCAGCCTACAGTATCCAAGAGAAGCCGTGGTTTCCTTGGGAGTCCCCTGGCTCTCTCCCACGGAGAGGAGAGTTCCCAGTCTTACTTGGCACTGGGAAGGATGTCTCTTTGGGTGAGGCCCAGAAGGGAAGGGATGGGAAAACCACTATCGGCACTGGGCATCCTTTCGTGGTATGCTCCTCCCGTGCCTTTGGGGTCTGAAGACACGCCTGACAATTGCTGCCAGTTTGGGCTCACGATGTCTACAAAGATCGGGCAACTTCTGATGGTGCAGGCGATTATTTATTTCCATCATTCACTTAAGTTATTTATTTTTATTTATTTTTCACTAGTACATGTTTGCAGCACATAATGGCTGTATGCCTTGCACAGTAGATGGTCAGCTCTTCCTTGGCTACCTTGTGGAATTATCAAGGTAATGGGCCCACGGTCCTGGGCTTTGTCTCTGTACTTGCAATCGTGGGGGCCTTGTGCAAGCTGTTTAACTTCTCCGAGACTCTTAATTCTCTCTGCCAAATAAGAACAAGGATTTATTTGCTGCTTCCCACGGTCATCCCAGAGTCACCAGGGAGGCATGAGATACACACCCTCTCCCAAGTGCTATATAGTCCAGGTTGTTAGGTCTTGCTGCGTCTCCTGGATCGGCCACTTTTATATCAGGAGTTTTCTCTTCTGTCTGAACGATCTTCTCTGTCTCTGTGGTGGGTTGTGGTTATGACTAGCAGTGGAGCTGGTGCCGAAGTGCCTGTGACTCCAGTCTGGAGCAGGAGGCCTACGGGAGGAGCACCTGTACTCACCTCCAGGCATGCAGCAGTTAGGGTTTGCTTCTTTTTCCATGGAGAGCCCCGAAGTGTGGTTTCTGCTTCCCTGGATGACCTACTTTGGCCCAGTCAGGACGTGTGGACGGTGCCATTGGGCCATGATGAGAGAGGCCTGGGATGGGCTAAGGAAGGGCAACAAGGCACGAACATGAGGTCAGGCACAAACAGCTGTCTGTCTCCGTGAGTCCCAGGCATGGGCCGATGATGCCTGCCTCCTACCGTGCTGCTATTACCTGAAGTTGAATCTCAAGCTGGAGTGTGGGGAGGGAGAGGATACTTCTGGGGAAAATGGGGTCTTCTTGGCTTTTCCTGAATATACACTGGAGAGGGGCCTAATTCCTCTCTGCATGGGCTGATTGGTGAATCTCTGGAGATTAGATTTTTCCTTATCGGGGCCCAAGGGAAGCTATGTAGCATCTCGGATCCCCATGAAGCCTTCTGGCCTATGCTGAGTTAAATCCAGAGTGAGAGCCATCAATTTAGTTGATATGCTTGGGTATCAGAAAGGGAGTAATTTCCGGGGTCACCTACCTGTCTTGTACCCTGCCCTAATTCAACTCATTCTGCTTCATGGTAGCCTCAGAAGAAGATCCAGCTAGCCTGGAGATGCTGAACTGGCCCACAGTTCTAAAAAAGGCTTGAGGGACCACGTCACTCCTCAGCACGCTGCACATGGTCAGAGTCTTTCTGCCCATGTCACAGGGCTGTCTTCTGGGCAGCCCAGCCCGGCAAGTCTTGAGAATAGTCTTGGTCTCTGGAGGATGGGAGAGCTTCTTGTTACTTCAGCCCTGCGGGGAGTCTTGTCTTGTCTTGTGGGGGTGAGATGGTCAGCTGCTCTAGCTCTCCTTTGCAACCTGAAAACTCATTTTGCATTGGACCATAATACGAGCAGAACTCTCAGGGGCTGGCTTTGGATGGGCAGAATCTTACAGATGTGAGGCTGCATCTTCTAGTTTTGACTTGAATTGGTCAACACCTGGCCTGCAGCCCTCATTCTCTGGTGTCACTCACATGTCTCAGAAGTTGTGTTGATGTAGTCAGATCTTATAGAAAGAGCGCAGGCGTCTTTGGAAACCCGCAGACAGCACAGAGTATGGCTGATTGCAGTGTGTTTGACAGGCACACAGCTTGTGGATTGGGGGTGCAGAGGGATCACTGACATTTCACTAGGTTAGTCTTCTAGAAGCACCACTGTGGTCTACATGTCTGGGAGGGAAGATGATGTTTGGTGACAAAGTCATGGTTTATGCTGCCGTTCAAGACAGAAGCACTGGAAGAGGGTTTAAAAAAATAGCAGTGGCTGAAGAAATCACTGAAGATGCATTATAGCATTTTTCCCTCTGCAAAAGCATCTCATATTCTCAATTCCTCTTTATTTTCAATTCTTCATAACTGCTTTTTCCTGCTACTTTTGATGGTGACATCTGGGAATAGCAGAGCCATGATAGATTCTGCCGTAACGAGAAAGCCCTTCAATTTACCTCGCCTTCCTCTCATCGTCTCCAGATGCTGACTGTGGGGGCCCACTTCATCACCGGGTCTCTCACGTGGGCCTGTGGTTGGGATTTGTTTTGCTCAAATAAATTAATATGTAAGAAATATCTTAATCACTCCCTCTAGATTCCTTGCGGACTCTTTTGTATTGCTGAACATTTGGTGGTGGATGGCCGAGTCAACGTGAAACCAGAAAACGAAGGCTAGAACCAAAAACAGTTAGGAAGAAACGGTTAGCTAGGAATGTCTGGAAGCCTTAGCCGAAGTGCTGGGGACTGGAAGTGTTTCAGAATTCAGTTTTCCTTTTTTTGAAGTTTGGGAATATTTACATACCTATAATATTATGGGGAGAGGCCCCAAATGTAAACACAGACTTCATCTATGTTTCATGTATGCCTTTTTCACACGGTTTGGGGGTAGCCTCAGTCCGCTTTAGAGCATCCGCATTATGACTGAGTCCTGCCACATGACGTTAGGCGTGGAATCTTCCACTCGAAGCATCATGTCAGCACGCCAGAAGTTTTGGATTTTGGAGCTTTCAGATTTCCGATGTTTGGATTAAAGATGCTTAACCTGTACAAGGGAAGATAAAGGTGAAACCCCAAGCTGCCAGGCAAGAGGGCTGCAGGGACCAAAATAGGAGCTGATGAGTCAGCTGTCTGGCAGGGAGAGCCAACAACAGCCGGGGAAGAAAACCTGAACCCTGAGGATGCACCTACTCTGAGCAGGACGGCTGCTGTACAGAGGCGAAGAGTGGGGGCTTCCACCCCATGCGCCAACCTTGCCTGGGGCATCAGAGGGCCAGCTGCAGCTCCAATCCGGAGAAGCCCTGGGTGCGCGCTGGGCCCAGGATACACACCAGGCCGCCTGCCTTCCATCAGAGCTCACCACACAGCCATCCACCACACACACACACCCACCCACATCCATGTCACCCATGCACATGCACGGCCATACACAACATCGCCCACTTACACACGTGCATCACCCTCCCGTACACATCCACACTCATCCATACACCATCCGTCTATACACACACAGACCATTATATACTCACACTATCCTGCATATGCAAGCCACCGACCCATACACGTGTACATACACGCGCACACACACACTGGCCTCCCTCCCACATAAACACACACACATACACACTACCATTCACACCCCTCATACACAGATCACTCACCCATAACACCACCCATACACACGACCTGTCCTCCCTTCACACCCATGTGCATATCCATGCCACCCATATGCACAAACCCCATATGTGCACACATGCACACACCACTCACCCATGAACACACACACACTACCATCACCACCTTCCCCATATGGAGACACATACACATAGGGCATACATGTACACACTCCACTCATCCTGTTGACCTTTCTGGCCAGCAAAGGTCGTCTCTGTAACATCACAAGCAGAAATGTCTCGGGGACTCTGCACTGGTCCTGGCAGTACAGAGAAAAGCATCGCTTGCTGGACTCTGTGGTCTTCTAGCCTCAGAATGGCAGAAGGGGGAGGGGCTGAGGAACCCGTGAGTCTTCCTTGCTCGTCTAGCGGGTGATGCTCCGTGAGGTGCCGTCCTTGATGGTCCCTTCCGCACAAACTCGTGGTTACAGTGACTCCCATGAAGGGCTGCTCTAGTTATTCATTTACTCAGCGTGGTTCAGGGAAGTTCTCCAGTCCTCCCATTCCTGCTCTAGAAATGTGGATCTTCACCTCAAAGGCCTCCTCTGCCCAGCTCTGTCACCTGGCTATCCTGTCGCTATTTGGACCCCAACACTGATGGCTTTGTCCATAGGTGCTGGATTGGCTTTTTCTCCCTGACACAGTGTCTGTCAGATCCCCGCCAGCTCCTGGTCTTGCTGCTGGAGGGTCCAGTGTGTCCCGCGGATCCCCACAGGTCCTGCGCAGTGAGGTGGGAGGCAGTCGGCTTCCAGGCCTGAGACTACACTTCACCCAATGCAGCAGGTCCATTCTCACCAGCTTTATGTCATCACTTTCTCCTATTTAAAAAGTTAAAGACTCACTGCAGTACCAGTGATCTCTCAAATTTCAGTTTATAAATTCCTATGCTTTTTACATCAAAAAATTTTAAGCATGTATACATAACGTGTGTTCATTCGTGTATAAAGTATATCTATATGTTACTACACACATATTATGAGATAAACGATAAAACAGGAATTCTAATATTCCTTCCTTTCATGTCAATACAATGCCAAGAGCATCCCTGGGATGTGTACCAGTTTGAGGCACTGCACTAAGTCATGCCACGTGCTTCGGCCCAGAGTCCAGACAGAAATGTCAAATCATCCTTGGCAGGATGCTCCTGGTAGCTGGGCTCTGCCGCTTCCCTCTGGGCCTGTGTGAGGATGTGTCCTTGGCCACACATCCCTCTGGGTATGGGCACAATGCAGTTGCTATGGCAGACCCCGTCTTGGAGCAGCTGTAATGTTCTTCAACAATAGTATCTTTGTGGTGGAAATGGGCAACACATCAGTGGATGCAGACCAGCATCCAGAATAGTCTCTCGTTTATCAAAAAGACCATTGAAGAGAAATAAATGTAAAACAGTCTTTGAAGGAAGAAAAAACTGAGGATGGGGACCATCCATTCCGACTGCTCAGGATTCCTCCTGTCCATCTTCTCACCCTTCTTTCCCTCTGTCCTGGCTCTGTCCCTGGTGCCAGACTGCTTGGAGACACAGAGGTCCTCATTTGCCCAGTGCACTGATCAGCTTTCCATCACTGTGACAAAATGTCTGAGAAACACAGCTCAGAGGAGGAGCGGTTTCTTTGGCTCTTGGCTTCAGAGGTTTCAATCCACAGTGGGCCGGCTCTGTTGCTTCAGGCCTACAGTGAGTTAGAAACGTCATGGCGGAGGGGGCGGCAGAGGAGTTTGCTCACTTTTCAGCAGCCAGGAAGCAGAGAGAGAGGGAAAGAGCCAGAGAGAGGAAGGGGCCTCGGGAAAGACAGAGTCCCCAAGTCATGCACCCAGACCCCTTCCTTCAACATCTCCACATCCTCCTCCTTCCCTGTCACCTCCCACTGATGCCCCCAGGCCACAACCCTCATCATGGACTGATCCCCCCAGAAAGCTGAGCCCTCAGATGCATGTCACTCCCACAAGGTCTGTGAGCGGCAGCCAAGCCTTCAAGCAATGAACCTTTAGGGTGCATACTGGAGTCCAGTCATAGCACCCAGTTTGGGCTGGAAATGCCGTCTCCTCTGAGGAAAAATCTAGTTGAGATTGGGTTAGGCTTTCAAAAAGAGATATTATTAAAACATTTGATGAAATACACAGAAAAGAATAAAAACAGGGAAAACAGAACAGACGCACTTTCCCGAGCCTAGTTTTCACCTGGAAGTGCCTCGCGTGCAGGAGACCGTGTCTGTCAGGTCTTTGGCTGTGAGGGTTGTGGCTGGCTGGGGACCTTGGTGGCAGCCACCGCTGCTTTGGCTGGGGGGCTGTTTCCCACAGGCTGCTCCCGGCCCGCAGTCGAAGGCAGTAGAAACACTGCGTCAGGTCTCTTTGGGGCGAGACTGTCCCCTCTGGCACGTGACTAGCTCCAGGGCTCTCCAGGTGTCTCCCCCAGCGTTCCTCAGAAGCCACACTGTGTTGTCTGCCTCTGCCCACCCTCGCTGCCGCCTTCCTCTCGCCTTTGCTAGCGACCAGGCTGGCACGGCCGTCTGCTGGCCCTCCCGGCGGCTTCATTTTCCCTCACAGTTGCTTCCCCTGACAAATGTCTTGCACATTTAAACCTGTCTTCATGTCTGGTTCTCGGAGGACCCAGCCTGACACAGTGCTTGCTGGGCTGACCGAGATAAGTAGGCGTGCGAGCCAATGTTTTACTCCATATGTCGACCTTTCCCAGTTTGACGTTCTGCCACCCACCCGCTCTGCGAAGTTGAGCCAGGACTCACGGGCGACACCAGAATGACTGGAGTTTTCCAGACCAGTGGCAAACTGCTTGCTTCCGCCCTGCTGGGCAGAAGCCAGGAGCCCTACCCTGGCCCCTGAGTAAATAAAACATGTTTTTAACACCCAGAGATTTCGCACTTGGGTTTCTGGCTTTTCCGAACAATCACAAAGGTGGAGGTTTCTTTTGCCCTGACGTGCTGTAAATCCATTTGGAAAACAACCCGGGCCTTACATTTATCTCTGTTTTTCCTGGGCTCTGTCTTTGCTGTGGCTCAGAGAGCTAGTTCTGTACTTCCGGAGTGTTCAGTTTCTATTTGCTGTGATTTTGTATTAGTTTCTTGAACTCAATTTTCCTAATGTCCCTGGGACACGGTTCCTTAACTTCGTACACGTGACATTTTAGGTGGAGGCCTTGTCTGCCGTTGGCCATGTCCCACTGGCAGTGGGGTGTTTAGCAGTACCCCGACCTCTGCCCAGACAGAGAACCTCTTGGGTTGCGCTGGACAGAGATGTCCCCAGACACAGTCGAACATCCCCTGGGGGACAAAATCACTCTGGGCTGAGAATCACTGCTCTTTGATTTTAGATGGCCAGTGCAGTATCTTAGCAACACATCTAACTGATGCCAGTTGTCCTCTCCCAGCTAGTGGAAGCTGTCTTCACTTCTTCTATCATTGGACTGTACTTCTGACCCTGTTCTGGTTTTCAAGTCCTGGAGAGGCTCCTACTTCTTGCCTTATTTGTTTCACTGAACGTTTGGTTCTTCTAGAACCTGTAACCAGGTCATCAAATTCTTTATCTTTTCAGATGCTCTCTGATGAATAGTTATAGGAGTGGCTAACAACAGGAACACAATCGATAACAACGCTAGTCGGTATAATGGAAGGGTGTCCCCTGGAAGGTTGTGTCTGCAGTAAAACAGAAGCGAAGTCTTGCTCTGTGGCTATGTCATCATTTGGCTGGACTGACTCTCACTGAGCATGTGATTGTGAGGAGCCACACTGCTCCTGTGACTGTCTTTCAGGCACACTCAGCTCTTAGTCCATTAGCTTGGGGGTAATCAGGAGTGAGAGTGACAGCTCAGATAAGGTTCCTTAAGCAAGTGTAAAAACTAAACTCAGAGGCAGTGTCTAAAAATTAGAATGCTGTAAATAATGGCCTAGACATATTTGTAGTTATGACAGTAGTGTTGAGATCAGTCAAGAGTACTGAGCCATTTTGCAAAGAACCTCTGATAATCAAGAAAGAATGGTCTTAAGAATTGAAAAAAAAAAGGGATTCTGGATTAAAGTCTTTGGATTGCTTTCAGTGGAAAGCAGGGGTCTGTGGTAGGATGATCAGAATATTCCATGCGCACGTGCAGTGATTTTGCTGGCAGGAGATGCTGAGTGTCCCAGGTGAGGGCATGTGAGCAGACGCGGGTGCTTTATGGTGGTGCCGGCAAACAGAAACAGGGTTTTTGGTTACTCCTTGTGACCCTGTGGGGGAGTGACCTAGGAACCAATGCATTGGGTCCACATTCACGAGGTCACCATCCCAGGGTTCCAAGCCTGGAAGCAGCCAGACTTCTTCTTTCTAAGTAACTGTTGCAGAAGGCGCATCTGACAGCTACACGACTAGGCTCCCACATAGTGGTTTCTCATTTCCTTCAACGTCTCTTACCACCCTGCAACAGACAATCCCTGATAATTCGTGGAGCTCTGAGGTCTTGCAAGCACCAGGTGACACGAACCACCACCTTTCTGAGATCTCCTTCTCATGGTGGGGACCAGCCTCAAGGCATCTTTCCATCCTGCACCATGTTCCCTCCTCTTATCTAGCTTTTGCAGACTCCCCCTCCGCCCCGGAGAGGCTTAGTGGGTGAGGACCAGCCCTTTGGGGTTCAGCATCCTAATCTGTCCCTGCATTCAGCTGACTCTGCTGGCCTGATTTCTTTGCCGTTCTCTTCTTGACAACAATAATTTTAAAAGCTGAACTGCTAATCTCCGTGATCTAGCCCACTGATTGGGATCTTTTCATGAACCATTATAGATGACAAATTTGGTTAAGGTAAAAGCTACTTTCCTGTGCAACTCCACAGGCAACGACTACAAGGTCATCATGCAACAGCATCAGGGGCCCGGGACAACCGATGACTATGAACCCTCCCCTGGGGGTTCACTCGGAAGACAGCCCTGCAAACATGTTAACACAATGCAGTGTGCTGTCGCTGCACTCTTTGCATAATCAACCCCATGAAAGCAAAAAGAGGGCAGAAACCAGCCCTGCTGGGTCTCCTCAGGGGGGCTTCTCCAAAGAGATAACATTTGAGCTGGGTTTTTAAGGGGGTAGTAGGTGCCACCTCTTGGAGACACCAACAGGGAGTTGCATTCATTGCACGCATTGAAGGCTGGAAAGTAGGAGACGGAGAAGGAAGTGGCCAGAGAGGGGCAGGGGAAGAATTCCAGCCATCTTCCTCTTGCGAGATCAAGAAAGCTGCCAAGCTTTGTGACCCGTTCAGCAGCGCTGTCATCGCATTGCGGGTTTTGTTTGTGTAATTTAAACGTCAGAAGAATGATGGATGGTGTTGGTGAAATCTGAACTTTCGATAATCCCACTATTTGCTCAATGTCCATGTTATGATAAAGTCAAAGGTGTGAGAAACTTTATTTTTCATGCTTCTTTTGTGTTTGGGACTCTGTATATTATCAGAGATATGAAATTCTTCCCAGATCTTCTGTTTTGTTTACTCCTTGATAGAACTGAAATCCCTTGTGTTTATTAATTGCAGAGAGCAGGACCAGTAAAATTAAATTTTTTTATGCCTTCAAGGATTTGTTTTAATTGTACGATATGCTCAAATTTTCGAGATAAAGCTGTATTTAATTGTTGATTGAGTTCTTTAAAATGAAGTTACAGGATATAATATTGTAAAATGCTAAGAAATATATATTGGTCTTTCCCCCTGGTTCCTGAGTTGGAGCCGCTAATACCCTTGTGGATGGGGGCACTAGAATGATCTTCAGTTCTAATGTCTGCTCTCTGGCCCTGCTTCCTCACACAGAGTTCCTAAGACTTTGTAATTTCCTGAGTGATAGCAGAGTGCATAGGACACTGAACTCTTAAACCCCTCGAAGTTTCCTGGGCGACAGGAGCACCTTCGTTCAGATGAGGCGACTCTTGGCGGGATCCTTGATAGTCTCAGGATGAGGACCGGTTGCCAGGGGAACCAGTTATGTGATTAGACAGTTGGTACATTCAGCCTTAACTCACCACCCCAACCTCTGGGGAGGGAAAAGGGGCTGAATGTTGAGTTGATCAACAATGGCTAATCATTTAATCAATCATACCTACCTAAAGAAGCTTCCAGAAGAACCCCAAAGGATGTGATTTAGAAGGCTTCTGGGTTCCTGAGCGTGTGGAGGTGGCTGGATGGTGTGGTACTTATAAATGGCATGAAAATTCTACAGCTCTTCCCACAGCCCTTGTCTATACATCTCTCCCATTTGGGTGTGTGTCTGTATTCTTGGAATTATCCATTAAAATAAATGAGTAAACATAATCACGGTGTTCCTTGAGTTCTGTGAGCTACTGCAATAATTAATTAAAGCCACAGAGAGGGTTGTGGAAATACCTGGGGCTTGTGATTAGCACTTGAATGGGACACAGTGTTAGGGACCAGGCTCTGAGTCTCATGGGATCTGGCACTATCTCCAGGTAGATAGTATGGAAAATAAATTGAATTATAGGATATCCAGCTGTCGTCTACTGGCAGATTAGTTGGTGTATGTGGAGAAAACCCCACATACCTGGTACCAGAAGTGTTGACTGACTGTGTGAGAGTAGGAAGAATAAATTGCTTTTTCTCCTATCTTTTTAGACATGGCCATTACTCTTTAATTTTATTAATTTAACATATGTGATAAGTGCTTGGCATGGGCCATGAACTATTCTAAGATTTTGGGATTCATTAGTGAATACAACAAACTAAGATTCTTCTTTAGGAAGCTTGCTTACCAGTGGAATGAATCATATAATGATAAACATAGATAAGTTTTAAAGCATTAGGACATTACAAGTAATGTGAATAACGAGGAAAACTGTATATCGGGTTGCATAGGTGAGGAATACTGGGGATAGAGCTGTGATTTTAGTCAGGCCAGTCTGGGTAAGTCTGGGACTCATTTTGAGGGTCTTACCTTAGCAAAGATTTGAAGGAAGTAAGGGATTTGGGAGGGATATTTCAGGCAGAAGGATTAGCTGGTGCAAAATCTACCGGACTTAGTCAAGGAGCAGCAAAGAGGCCAGTGCATCTCAAGCAGAGTAAGCAACAGGGAAGAGAGGAAGGAGATGTGGAGAAAGAAGCAGCGGGGGCCTCAGCAACTGAATTGTGCCTGGTAAATCTCCTCAATGATTCACGTGTCAAAGGCTTCCTCACTAGCGTGGGGACTTGTAAGAGTGGGGACATAATGGAAGGTTTCAGGTCAAGGGGGCGTGCCCTTGGAGGGCCTTGTAAGAGCCTGGTCTCTTTATGTTTTGTTTCTCATCATGAGAAGAATAGCCTTCCTCCACCACATGCTCCCACCATGATATGGGGCGCCGCCAACAGGCCCAAGCAATAGGACCTACTGACTGTGGACTGAAACCTCCAGAGCTGTGAGCCAGAACTCCTGCTGCATAAGTGGATTGCACTGCATATTTTTTTGCAGTACTGGAAAGCCTCCCTGAGGAGTTGGCTTTTACTCTGATTTTGATGAGGAGCTCTTACAGATATCAGAGAGCAGTGACATCATCTCCCTTTGTTGGAAAGGACATTCTGGCTGCTGAAAGATAGATGCAGGGAGACCATCTAGGAGGCTTTGCCATGCTCCAAGCCAAAGATGGTGGTGGCTTGACTCAGGGTGATGGCAGAAGAAAGAAAACCGAAAGATCATGGCTATGTGCTGAAGGCAGAGCCGCTGGGATGGCTGAATACAGGGTGAGATGAGAGAAAGTGGATTCAAGGAGGACTTCAGAATTTTTAATCCGAACAGTTGGAAGGATAAAGTTGCCACCAGCTGCTATGTAAATCCATAGGTGGAATAGGGCTGGGGTGGGACTTTATTTTGGACATTTTGAACTTGATGCATCTATTGGCAATGGTGAGGAGGCCGTGGGAGATGTAACGAGAATGGAATGTCTGTGCATGTGCGCGGATGAAATGTCCGAGACAGAGATCCACATGTGGAGTTGTTGGCATATAGAACATATTTAAGCCTCGTGGTTGCGTGAAATCTCAGGGGGAAGGAGCGCAGAAAAAGAAGATAGCTGAGCTCTGGGGAGTGTCAGCGGTCAGGGAGGTGACTTCACAGAAGCACAAGTAGTTCATCTATGGCACCATGTGGGTAACTGGTAAGCGGGTCAAGGCAACAATCCGGAAGTGAGTGACATACAGAACTTAGGTTAGGCAAAGTTCCTGACCACATGTCAGATCATTGCAATATGCAGCTAAAGAAACCAAGAAAGTATCAGTAAAGTACCGGCCCATGCAGAAGAAGCTCCTTAGTATTTAATTCTAAGGTAAGAAGAGAAGCTCCGTGCCACAGAGTCTAAGGGCTCTGAAGACCATTTAAGTCAATGACTCATGTCACGAAAATGAACTGATCTGATTAGGTCCGCACAGCCACTCGTGGAAGTTGCAGGTACAGAAATGACATCTGGAGCGTCCCGATCCAGTGCACTCTGCTCGGCATCATCATCTCCCCTCTCTTTGAAAGCTTGCTGTAGATCGTACCAAAGAAATCACATGCTGCAGGCCCAGTAGCTTTTCTTCCCAGGCTGAA
>PVJO010015196.1:0-45806 GCA_004026905.1 Hystrix cristata | reverse complement strand
AAAAAAAAAAAAGCCAGGTATGGCGGCGCACAACTGTGATCCCAGCACTTGGGAGGTTGAGGCAGGAGGATGGCCGTGAGTTCGAGGCCAGCCTGGACTACATAGTGAGCTCCAGACCTGTTTGAACTGCATGATGAGACCCTGTCTCAAAAAACCAAAAAAAAAGAAAAGAGTTTAAAAAGTAGACAAAAAATTTTAAGAAAGCAAAAAAAAAAAATACAATTCAGGCTGGGGATTTAGCTCAGTGGTTAGAGTGCTTGCCTAGCAAGCACAAGGCCTGGAGTTCAATCCCCAGCACCAAAAAAAAAAAAAAAAAAAGTACAATTCAGTGTTTTTCTTAGTATATCCAGAAAGTTGCACCACCTCGATACTGATTTCAGAATATATAATCACTCCAAAAAGAAGCCTAATATCCATTACCAGTCAGTCTCCACCCTCCCCCAACCTGACAATCACTAATCACCAATATGTCTCTTTAATTTAACTATTCTGAACATTTCATATAAATGGAAGCATCCTCTATATAGCCTATTGTGGCTGGCTTCTTGCACTTAGTAAAATATTTTCTTTAATCCATGATAAAGATCCAACCAGGAGGCTTGTTCATGCTAGGCAAACACTACCACTGCACTGTATCTTCAGCCCCAGTGAAATTGCAAGATTCGTTCATATTGTGGTGTGAATCAGTACTTCATTCCTTTTTTGTGACTGAGCTAAATCAGTTTAATCACAGACCTTTTAGTCAGAGTCAACATCAAAATATAAATTTACACTATGTTAAACAAAGGGCTCATATAAGAGTAGGATAAAGGTCACAGAAAAAAGGGAAGAACTACAAGAATAAGAGCTTCAGGGACTGTCTTACTTTCTCATTGCTAGGACAAAATGCCTGACACAAGTTAAAGGAGGAAAGGCTTATTTTAGCTCAGATTTATAAAGGTTTCAGTGCATAGCTGGGCTGATTCCAAGGCAGGACAGCATGGCAGAGAAACAGTTCATGGCATGGTGAACAGGAAGCAACAAGACTTCCTCCTTCTTTCCCTTTTTATTTCATTGAGGGTGCAAGCCTATTGGTTGATGCCACCCACACCCAGGGTGGGTCTTCCCTCTTCAGTAAGTCCCTCACCTACACCTAGAACTATGCTTGATTAGTGGACTAATCAAGTATCACACCCATGAAACTGAAAGTGTAAATAGAGACTAAAGTGTATTATATTGGGAAAGGGAAGAAATTTTTCAAATGGGAAGGGGAACAAGAGAGGGGGAAAGGAATGGAGGGACAAGAAAAAAAGAATAGAAGAAAAAAATGGAAACAAAACTTTTGTAAATAAGGAGAGGAAGACTGGGGATTTAGCTCAGTGGTTAGAGTGCTTGCCTAGCAAGTACAAGTCCCTGAGTTCGATCCTCAGTACAAAAAAAAAAATGAGAGGAAGAGGGATGAAGGGAGGGTAGGGGAATGAGAAAACAAGAAGCAGCAAGATATGTCATGTACAGGTACAAATTCCCTATGATGAATGTTATCATTATGTGTATCTAAAATGTACTACTAAAATAAAATTTTAAAAAACTACTCAAACTCCTCGATCCGGTATATGTGTCAAGAGGTACTAAGTATGTTATCTTTCATTAAAAATTATAATGGAAAAAAGTGTCACACCCATGATCCAGTATCACACACCTATGATCTAGTCACTCCTAAAAGCCCCACCTATGAGCATATGCACCACCACGCCTGGCTTCCAATGGCAAATTTCAAGTGAAAAAAATCTCAGAAATACAGGAAAAGTAGCTGGGCATGGTGACACACACCTATAATCCCAGTGCTCAGGAGGCTGAGGCAGGAGGATCACTGCAAGTTTGAGGCCAGCCTGGTCTACATGTGAGAGCCTGCCTCAAAAAAAAAAAAAAAGAAAAAGAAAAGCAAACACTAAATAGGGCAGTTATACCGCACTCTCTACCCAACAATAGGTAAGACGAATAGCATATTCTAGTTCAGTCTCCAGGAGGAACACCTGTCCGCTAAGGCTAGCACAGAGTCTTTGAAAACCCCTGGAAAAGAATCCATTTGGCAGAGAGAGCACCAGGATACACTCCCAAGGGCTTGCTCTGCTTTGCCACGTGGATACCAATATTCTGGCAGCACAGACACCTGGAGGCCGGGGGCAATGAGCTTGTGACAGACTGGAGCTATCAGGAGAGACCTGCCAGCCATGGTGGTGCGCACCCGAAATTCCAGCATTCTGGGAGACTGAAGTAGCAGGATCACAAGTTCAAACCCATCCCGGGCAATCTAGCAGTTTACAAACAGACCTTGTCTCAAAATTAATTTAAAAAAGGGCCAGGTGTGGTGGCACACACCTGTAATCCCAGCATTTGGGAGGCTGAGGCAGGAGGACTGCCGTGAGTGGCCAGCCTGCACTACATAGTGAGTTCAAGCCCAGCTGGAACTACATAGCGAGACTCTATCTCAAAAAAAACCGAAGAAAATACAAAATAAGTAAACAAGGAAAGACCGTGGCAATGCCACTGAACCATGCCTGGGCAGCATGCCGAGAGATAACAGCAAGGGCAAAGCCGGAATAAGTCATAAAACAGTGACAAGTGGCTTTATTTGGATTGATAAACCCAAAGAAACCTCCACAGACACTGCTAAAGTAAGGAAATAATGATGTGGATAGGATTTTGCTCTGTTCCTTACAGGATTACAGGAAAATTGAGATTATAAATATGTTTCATTACTGGGGCGGAAAAGTAAATCCAGTAAGACTTCTCCTTGGATAACTGCTGAGTAAACTCTCTGTGAGTTTGGAATTCAGTCTTAACCCATAAGACGGGAGGGATCGATACAGGATTTATAAACCACTACAGTTCTTTAAAAGAAAAAAAAAAAACCTCAGTCAACCTCGATTCCATTTCCAAAAAGAGGCCATTTAAAATGGTCACTGGGGGCTGGGGATTTAGCTCAGTGATTAGAGTGCTTGCCTTGCAAGCACAAGGGCCTGAGTTCGATCCCCGGCACCACCAAAAAAAAAAATAAATAAATAAATAAAAAAAATAAAATGGTCACTGGGTTGGGGATTTAGCTCAGTGGTAGAGCGCTTGCCTAGCAAGCACAAGGCCCTGAGTTCGATCCCCAGCACCGAAAACATGAAATAAAATAAAATGGTCACTGACAAGGACAGCAAAACTCATTCTCCAGTCAGTGGAGTGAGTCCCATTGTCAGTCGAAAGGATCTGCCTGATCGCTGCATGCTGGGAGAGGCCCTCTAATGGGTGTCCTCCAAGGCCATTCTGATCCGATGAGCAAAGCAGGGAATGAATAATCTTTTGAGGTCTGTACCCACCCATCATTTGCATGATTATGAAGACCTAGGTATTATCTCAGAAGATTCTAGGATGGTTGGGCACAAAATCAGTAAGGGACATATTCTTTCCAACTTGTGGTCCACCATCTTCAAAACGTTGTGCTCATCGATAGGATTAAAACTGAGTCATTGCTAATATCTACTTTCTAGCCAGCAGGAATGAGGAAAAAAGAATGTAAAATCCTGTTTCTAAAACTAGGTGGAGGGGTTGGGGATTTAGCTCAGTGGTTAGAGCACTTGCCTGGTAAGCACAAGGCCCTGAGTTCAATCCCTGGCACCAAAACCAAAAAAACAAAAACAAAAACAAAACAGGTGGGGTGGTACACACCTGTAATCCCAGTACTACAAATTCGAGGCCAACCTGGGTTACCTAGTGAGTTCAAAACCAGCCTAAATTACATAGCCAGACCCTGTCTCACAAAAAATTTTGTAAAGCCATTTCTAGTGACTTAAAATCAAGTCATAGAGCTGCCATTCAACAAATTCATACCCCACCAAGCTGGTCACACCTATCTCCAAAGGAGGTTTGAAAATATAGGCTCTAGGATCCTGTTGCTAAATGAAGAGAACTCATGAACAAGAAGAATGAATATAAGAGTCTCCACCACCTTTTATTAGGACTGAGGCACTCTAAAACACACTAGCTTGGGATCTAGCTCATTGCAGTACTTTCATTCCTGACTCCCCTGGACTCTGGCCCTGCTTACATCACACATCCTCTGGACAGTTTGCTATGTCAGTATAAGTGAGGCGATGTGATTGCCCAAGCTTTGTCGTGTGCCTACCCATAAGGGCAAGAGGACAGGGCCTGTCACTAAGAGAGCGAAAGCTTGCTGGACAAAATATGGTATAGTCAAGTGTCACTTAATGACGTGAATACCTCTTGAGAAATGTGTCATTGGATAATTTGTCATTGTATGAATGTCATAGAGTGTACTTTTTTTTTTTGTGTGGTGCTGGGAATCAAACTCAGGGCCTTGTGCTTGCTAGGCAAGCACTCTTAACCACTGAGTTAAATCCCCAGCCTCATAGAGTGTACTTAAACAAATCTTACATGATATAACCTACCGTATACGTAGAGTACATGATACATCTGTGTGTGTGTGTGCGTGTGTGTGTGTGCGTGTGTGTATAGCACAATCGCAAAGTATGATGAACGTGTAAAAATGTTAAAATGTATCACAGTAAAAGATACATTGCCATTAATCCCTCTCAAAATATTTCCCTTGCTTCAAACACACTTATTCTTGTCACCTTCTGAGTGTCTTTAGTTGTGCTGCTGTGGCTGCTGCCATGTCTTGAGTCTATTAAAAAAGCATTTCCCTTTCATGGTCATTTTGATTTTGGGGAGGAGCCAGAAGTCACACGATGCCAGATCCAATGAATCAGGTGGATGAGGACGCACAGTCATGTTTTTACTTGACAGAAATTGTCATTAAGAGTTGATTAACAAAATGGGATCAAAAACTACTGTGAATGTTTATATTTGAACATTTTAATCCCCTATGATGAATGTTATCACTATGTACATCTAAAATGTACCATTAAAATAAAATTTGAAAAAATAAATAAGTGAATATACTAAAATAAGAAATAAATAAATTTGAACATTTTATCACAGTAAATGTTACATTATCATTAGTGTTCCCTCGAAAGGCTCAAAATGTTCCCCCTCACTTCGAACACTCGTTGCATAGTTCTTGGCAATGTATCTTTTGCAGTAAATTTTTTTTAACTTAAAAATTTACCATAAAAAAAAATTACCATAGTTTTCAATCACCCCTTGTGTGTTAGAGCCTACTACTCCTGGGGAAGAACAAAACAACATTAAGTCAAGCACAACAGAATAATTATGCAGTTAAAAGACTGAGTAAACACAAGGTAAGAGGCTAGTGCCAGCATAACATGGCACACTGCTCAACGGGAAACTTGGTTTTGTGTGAATAGAAGAAACACACTCTAAAATAACAATAAAGGGGCCTGGGGATTTACCTCAGTGGCCAGATCGCTTGCCTAGCAAGCACAAGGCCCTGAGCACCAAAAACGAAACAAAACAAAAACAAACAAAAACAAAGCCTTGTTCTTGCAAGGCAAGCACTCTAACCACTGGGCTAAATCCCCAGCCCATGATGGAGCCAATATACAAGAGTGTACACTACAACTATGACTGGAGGCACATCCACTGAAGCTCAGGCCTCAAAATAAGGATGGAATGGCTGAGCTACACCCCTGCCCGAGGGAGAAACAATGAATTGAAAATGACACTCGTCCGATCTGATAAAGCCTAGCTATAGAAGTCGGTCACCCAGGAGGGCGAATCCACCCCATCCTGGAATGTCCTTGTTCTTTCCTTGTCTATTTGCTATGTGACCTGTTTCCCATTGGATCAATGTTACCTAAATGAATACACTTGTGATATTATTGGCTGATCATAGTCCTGACCCACGTTGTACCCACCCTGTGATTTTTGCCCCGTAAAACCTCCTCTAAAAAGCAGAACTCCTTGGCAACCCACTTGGGTCCCCTCCTGTTTCTCAGGAGCTCTCTTTCTCTCAGTAAATTTCCTACTCTGCCTTCTTTGTTCCTCAGAATTCATTCTTCAATTTTGGGGAACGCAAACTCGTTGTAACTGACATCTAGTAGGTTGGGAGTTGTCTCAGTTTTTCAGAGCCAGTGGTTTGTAAGAGAGCAGATTTAATACAGGACATTTATAAGTTACAGTATTCACCCACAAGCCAAATGCAGGAAGAGTGCCGAATGTCTGTCTATGCACTGGAGACCCAAAAGGTCCAATCAAGGGCTGGGAGCCCACAGCACTGTCCCATGTACGTCCGTGTCCGCAGATGATGGCAGAAGAAATCTTTACTGGAACCAGGATACGATGCTCACAGCAGAGATGACGACCAGACCTCCCACGAAGCAACAGCAGCCATCCTCGATGACATCAAGACCCGGAGCACCTTTCTCAAGGAGAAAAGTGGAGTTCCCTTCAGGAGAACCAGTTGCAGCAGAGCTTCTCCTGGGTAACAGCCCGCCAACCATCTTCTGCTCCCATTCTGCTTTATGTCGCATCAGCAACAATCCTCCAGTAGATCCTCTATGCCCAGAACCACCAACTCAGTTCAGCTGGCGTTCTCGCTCAAGTTGACCACGATAAGTCTACCACAGGAATTATATTTTTTTCCCTACATCACTACGTTATCAAACATTCACAGTTGTTTTATTTTGTATGTATGATGTCAGTTTCATCTGTTAGCCGGTGTGGTCGGATTTAAAGAATATGAACACTGGCTGGGCATGGTAGCACAGGCCTGTAATCCCAGCACGCAGGAGGCTGAGGCAGGAGGATCACCTTGAGTTTGAGGCCAGCCTGGGCTGCATAATGAGTTCAAGGCCAGCCTGAACTACAAAGCAAGACCCTGTCTCAAAAAAAAAAAAAAAAAAAAAAAAAAAAAAAAAATATATATATATATATATATATATATATATATATATATATATGCACTATCTTAGCAAGGTATCTGTCACTCGACAAGGTATTTATATTCCCTGAGTTTTATATTCTTTAAACCTAGAAAGTTACTGCTAGGTTTCTTGCATTCACTGAAATGTGAAAATTTTTCTTTCCACTATTATTAAATTTCACCAGCAGATAGTGCTATTGAGTATTGGCTGAAAACCTGAAAACAAAGCAAAGCAGCTCCTCTAATTGCCAAGTACATGGTTGTCTCAAGAAAGATTGCCTGCCTCCTCATGGGGTTTACCGGAGGCTGGGTGGGTCCCTGAGACTATCTGTATATTGAAGGGTTATTAAACTCAAATATTTTATAGTATGTTACTTTAAAACACTAAAAAAGGAAGGCTTAAACATACATATATATGTGTATAGCCTATACACATATATATATTTTTGAGACATGTAGTTCAGGCTGGCTTTGAACTCACTATGTAGCCAAGGATAGCTTCAAATTTATAGCAATCCTCCTGCCTCAGCTGAATTACAGGTGAGTGTTACCATGCCCAGGGTCTCAGGAATGCTAGTTAAGCACTCTACCCCCAAGCTGAACCCCTAGTCACAGTATTTTAGATATTGCACTAGATGTTTTAGTAAAACTTTAAAATACAGGCTGGGCATGGTGGCACATGCCTGTAATCCCAGCACTCAGGAGGCAGAGGCAGGAGGAATGCCACGAGTTCAAAGCTAGCCTGCGCTATATAGTAAGCTCAAGGCCAAACTGAACTATATAGCAAGACCCTGTCTCAAAGAAAAAAAATGCATGCTATGACATGGATGAAATTTGGGGAGTTTTTGCGGGGGGAGGGTTACTGGGGATTGAATTTAGGACCCTGCGCTTGCTAGGCAAGTGCTCTACTACTGAGCTAAATCTCCAACCCCATGTGGATAAAATTTGAAAGCAAGCCAGTCACAAAAGACCACATAGTATATGATTCCACTTATATGAAATATATGTACATCTATATAGAGACAGCAAATAGATGGGGGTTGCCTAAAGCTGGGGGGGGTGTATGTAGAAGGGTGAGGTGGTAGATTTAGGACAGATGGGAGGTTAAAATCAAGGGGTATTGGGTTTCTTAGGGTACTAAAAATGTTCTAAAGTTGAATATGATGACAGGTAAATACATGACTCTTATTGTGCTAAAATCCATTAAAGTGTATTACTTAAATGGGTAAATGAATAGTGTGTGAAACATACCTCAATAAAGTTTACAAAGTTTTTTTTTGTTTGTTTTTTGAGGGGTACTGGGGATCGAACTCAGTGCCTTGAGCTTGCTAGGCAAGTGCTCCACTTCAGCTAAATCCCCAACCCCAAATTTACAAAAATATTTATATTTGGGTATTGGGAATTGAACCGTCACAATAAGCTACACTCCCAGCCTTTTTTTTTTTTTTTTTTTTTTTTTTTTTTTTTTTTTTTTTTTTTTTTTTTTTTTTTTTTTTGGTGCTGGGGATTGAACTCAGGGCCTTGTGTTTGCAAGGCAAGTACTCTAACCACTGAGCTAAATCCCCAGCTAGTTCACAAAAAATTTAGTCGCAATATTTGCAATTAAAAAATTTGAAACAGATAAAAGGATCTGCTCTTTCTGGTATCCATCTTTGCTCCAGTGAGCAATGGCCAGTAGTAAATAGTCACATACAGTTGAAATATCACGGGAGTGGTGGGCAGTGAGACCTACACAACATTTCCCTTGGTCCCACCACCATTTCATCATTCTCCTTTCACTGGATTGATGCTTTTTTAGGGGAGGTGGGTGCTGGGGATCAAACTCAGGGCCTCACACCTATGAGGCAAGTGTTCTACAACTGAGCTAAATCCCCAGCCCCTCACCCGATTGATTCTTATTCTTTTAGTGTTTAGCTCAAGTGTCACTCATAATTAGATAGTCTTCTCTGACCCTCATTTCTTTTTTTTTTCTTACCCTCATTTCTACAGGTAAGGTGTCCCTGTATGTTTCACAGCATAATCTAGTACAGAATCTATTTCACTATAGTGTAAAATTTGTTTTTGTTTTTTCTTTTTTCTTTTCTTTTTTTTTGGTGCTGAGCACTGAATTCAGGGCCTTGTGCTTGCTAGGCAATCACTCTAACCACTGAGCTAATCCCCAGCCCTAATAATTTGTTTTGTTTGTTTTTTCACCTAAATTTTGAGGTTTTTTTCGTTTTGTTTGTTTTGACACAGGGTCTCGATAAGTAGTCCAGACTAGCATTGAACTGACTATGTAGCCCAGGCTGGCCTTGAACTCACAGTGATCCTTCTGCTTCAGCCTCCCAAATGCTAGGCTTACAGGTAGGTGCGCACCACTACACCCAGCAATTTTTATTTTTTGAGATGTGAGACATCAAAGACTAGGTTGTCTTGATGGGCAAGTATGGTTCAGAACCATGGAGAGCAGCCTACATGGCACAACTTCAGTAATGTGACTGGCAGTCCTGTGTTGGCCTTGGTTTAAATCCTAAAGTTTGGAGCAGTGCCTGACATATAAATGGTATTCAATAAATATTTGTTGAATGAAATAAATTCTCTATAGTGGAATAAATTCAAGCAGGACTATGCATACTTTCCCAGTTCTGGATACACAAGCCTAAAGTGTTGTATTGGTTGGTATATAATTATTTTTCTCCGGTTATCTTTTGTATGTCTGCAGCACAGGGTGTCTTAGTCACTTTTCTGTCACTGGGACAAAATACCTGACACCTGAAACTTCAAGGAAGAGAGGTTTATTTTGGCTCATGGTTTCAGTGGGTCCAGTCTGTGGTTGGCTAGCTCTAATGCAGAAACCTCACAGCAGAACAGCATGGCAGAGAAAAAGTGTTCACCACATAGTGGTCAGAAAGCAGAGAAGAGACTGGAGATTTAGCTCAAGTGGTAGAGTGCTTGCCTAGCAAGAGCAAGGCCCTGAGTTTGATCCTCAGCACCTAGAAAGCAGAGAAGAAGAGGAGTCAGAGATGAGAATATACCCTTCCACATCATGACCCAGTGACCTGTCCCTTGCAACCAGGCCTCACCACCAAACATGAAACTCTTGGAGGACTTATTAGATCTAAACCACAGTATTCTACCCTTGGCCCCCAAAAGGTTCATGTCCAGCTCATTATGCAAAGCACATCTAGTCCGTCTGTAAGAGTTGCCAAAATTTTAACAGTTCCCAGCATTGCTGAAAAGTACAAGTCGAAAGTCTCCTGTAAGACTCAAACTCTTAGCTGGATCCCTGTGGAGATCAAAAAGAAAGTTAAACACTTCTGACATATAATGGCATAGAGTAAACATTACCATTCCAAAAGGGAGAAACAGGGGAATAGGCAGAAATTGGACCAAAGCAACTCTAAATCCAGCAGGGCCAACATTAAATCCTGTATCTGCATACACAGTCTCTGGGGCATGCTGTGATGAGATGTTAACCTGAAGAGTTTGGCACGCGGCCCCTGTGGCCTTGCTGGTTGCTGCTTACATGGTCTGTCTCTGGGGTTGGCTCCACTCACTGCTGCAGCCCCTCAGCAGACAGTCCAACTTCCCAGATTCTCCACTGTACCTTCAACTTCACTCTCATAGATTCACACATTGCCACCTCTGGGCTCCTAGCAGGGACTGTAACCCTGTCACATATTTTAGTCTGGTCTCCCAGGCCTTCTTCTGAGATCTGAATGGAAGCCTCCATAAATTCATCCTCTTTCATTCTGCATGCCTGAAAAGCCAACAACGCCTAGATGACCCCAAGCTTGGCAACTGGCTTGCAGTAACTGGTCCCGCAGGAACCACGGCTGCAGTGACTCCTGAGTGCCTGGATGTCTGCACTCATGAGCATACTTCCCTAGGCAGCCCTGAGTGAGCAGACAGCCCATGGGCTTTCTTATCACGTGAAAGATTTAGTTCTGCACTCTTGAGCCTGTGATAGGTGGGGTCTTGCTGATCTCTGAGACTCTTCAAGGTGGCCCTCTTCTTGTCCCTGTACAAAATACCCTGGTTCTTGTTAACCTCTTAACGGTTTACCCTGAGGGTCATTGGGCAGTACATTTGTTTATGCACCGACTATCCCAAGCGTTGTTCAGGCAGCTGTCATTTCAACCAGTTCATTCTTGTCTGCATTCGATACACTCTTACATCCGTTTATTTGTTTTATATCTACTATTTTTTGCATACTTTATTTAGAACATTGCATTCATCTTTGATGTTTGTTTCCAGTTAAATCTAGTAATAAGTTCTGGTTATTTTCTTTTACTAATTCATGTTTATTTTATTTGTGGAAAAAAAACCTATAATTTTGTGCTACAATCTATAAAAATTCTTATTGTAAGTATATTAGATATAATTTTTATACTTCTCCAGAACTCAGTGATATTCTTTTACAATATAAAATGGACATGCTTGGGACATTGAATGGGCAGTGCCAAAAGATCTGCAAAAGAAAAAACTGAAAAGGGAGAAGTGTTATCAGAGAGGAAAAGTCTGTGTTATGAAATGGAAAGATAACACATCTCCTTATTGTCAACTTTTTGTAGTACAGAAATGATAGAACTTGAAAGAAGAAACAAAACTAAAAAAGTCCAATAGCAGTCAATGATTATAATAATTCTATAGGTGGTGCTGACAGAGTTGACCAACATCTAACAAGCTATCCTGCAATCAAATAGTGAGGAAAAGCCAGGCATGGTGGTGCATGCCTGTAATCCCAGCACTCGGGAGGCTGAGGCAGGAGGATTGCTGCAAGTTCAAGACCAGCCTCACATAGTAAGTTCAAGGCCAGCCTAAAAAAATAAAATAAAATAAAAAAAGGATCAGCTTGAACTGCATAGCAAGACCCTGACTTGAAAACAACAACAACAAACATATATATATGTATGTATATGTATATATATCTCATAAGAGAATATGTCCAAATCTTTGGTGGGACTGAGGATGTACCTCAGTGGTATAGCACTTGTCTAGCATGTTCAAGCCCAAGTAGTTTGTAATAGTATTGTAAATGCAATCTCATTTTACTTTCTAATTGGTTGATATAAGTAGATGCAATTATGGTTGAGCTGGGTGTGGTGGTGCATGCCTATAATCCCAGCGCTGAAATTCAAGCCCAGCCTGAACTATATAGCAAGACCCTGTCTCAAGAAACCAAAAAAGGCTGGGGATTTAGCTCAGTGGTTAGAGTGCTTGCCTAGCAAGCGCAAGGACCTGAATTCCATCCCCGGCACCAAAAAAAAAAAAAAAAAAAAAAAAAAAAATTATGGTTGAGCTGGGTGCAGTGCTAGTTACTCTGAAGGCTGAAGCAAAACCTCATCTAAAAACAAACAAAAAGGGTAAATGTCTGTATCCTGATCTAGCACAATAAGTAAAGCTGTAAAGCACCATTGTATGTAAAATCCTAATAGACTACATATCTGTTGAGTAGGGTTTTACATTCCATATACAGTAGTGCAATGGAGGGAACAGAAGGGAGGGGTGGGGAAGGGGGGGAGCCAAGATGCATCATGTATGGTACAAAATAAATGTGATGAATGTAATCATTATATGTACAACGTACCAATACATGTTCTTGGTTAAAAATAAAAATTAAAAAAAACAAATACAGTAGTGCAAAGGCAATTCAATGGCAAGGGAAGTCCTTTTTGCAAAATGCTGGCCACACAGAAATATATACCTGTATATATTTATTTTAAAATATTTTTAATATATTGTTAGATTTGATTTATGTGCATGTGTGTTTTGTTGGAAATCAAAGCCAGGGGCCTTTTGCATGCTAAGCACATGTTCTACTATTAAACTACCTCCTCAGTCACTAGTATTTTATTAAGCATTTTGGGGGTTCAGGGTATAGCTCAATGGTAGAGGTTTCACCTAGCAATTTCTTTCTCTTTCACTTCTCTTATGTTCCCCTCCCCTTCCCTTCCCTTCTCTCCTCTACCCTTCTCTCTCTCTTTCTGTCTCTCTTTCTGTCTCTCCTTTTGTCTCTCTTTTCTTTCTCTTTCTCTCCTTTTCTCTTTCTCTCTCTCTCTCTCTCTCTCTGTCTCTCTCTCTCTCTCTCTCCACACTAGGGATAAAAGGATAAAAGCCAGGGCTTTGCACATGTAGGCAAACCCTGTATCACTGACTTACATCCCTAGTTCTTTTAATTTGGAGACAGGATCTTGGTAAATTGCCAGGCAACCCGCCTAAGGTAGCCTCCACAGTAGGTGGAATTATGAAACCAGCAAGAATAGATTTGTGAATCAGTGTTCTACAATTTTATTTATTTTTGTGATATATTTGTCTATCTTGCAATCTCTTTTTACTTTCTGATCTTTTATGTTGGGCACGTAAAATAAATTGTGACTTCTTTTCTCCCGTTTCTTTGTGTGTGATTGTGTGTTATTTCTTCAATAAACATTTAATAGTATTCACCACTGAAACTAGCATTTCCTTTGTAGAAAGTTTTTTGGTTAAGAAATCATCACGAGAGCTGGGTGAGTTTAAGGCTAGCCTGAACTACCTAGTGAGACCATTTCAACAACAACAACAAAACAACAACAATAATAGAAGAAGAAGAAGAATTTACAGCTTTTTTAAAGACATATCTAATTTTGTGGTTTAAACTGACCTTGAACTCACTATGTAGCTCAGGCTGGCCTCAAACACACAGCAGTCCTCCTGCCTCAGCCTCCCCAGTGCTGAGATTACAGGTGTGCACCACCAAGCGGGGCCAAATTTACAGCTGTCGGGCTGGGTATTTGGCTTCGTGATGGAGCACTTGCCTGGCAGGGTAAAATGAAGGTATGGCTGGGGAGGGAGCATGTTCCTTCACCCTTTGAAGTTTATCTGGAATGAACTAATAATAGGCAAATTGACAGGGAAAAAAGGCATACAAATTTATTCAACATGCACAGGGGAAGCCATAGGACAGTGATTGCCCAGTAACCCAGTGAGGTTCGGATACCGGCAGAGGAGAAGGAAAGGGAAGCTCACCACTATTCCTCGCTCTGCACACAACAGGAAAGACCATGTGAGAATAGGAAGCCCACGCAAGGATGGAGCAAGACGCTGGCCATCTGCAAGCCATCACCAGAGCACTCTCCTGCTGGCACCTGGCCTCGGACATCTTGGCCTCGGGAAGTAAGAGAAACGCGTTTCTGTTGCTTAAGTCTGTTGTTTTCTTACAGAGCCCCAGGAGACTAACACAGCATGATATCTTAGTTATTATTTCTAATTTAATTCTGTTGCAGTCAGATAACATTGTCCACATAATTACAATTTTTAACTATAGATTTTAATGAGTCAATTATCTTTGAGACTATGAAAACAAATTTGAAAATTTGAAAAAGTAAAGTTGAAGAAAACAACTTTGCCATTATTAGGTGCAGTGTTCTATAAATAGCAATTAAGAGGGTTGTTCCTGTAATCTCAGCATGTGGGAGGCTGAGGCAAGAGGATCACTGTGAGTTCAAGGCCTGCCTGAGCTACATAGAGAGTTCAAGGCCAGTCTGAACTACACAGTGAGACCTTGTTTCAAAAAAAAAAAAATAGTGTGAGTCTCATTACTATAGAGGGGCCGGGGATTTAGCTCAAGTGGTAGAGCATGTGCCTAGCAACTGTAAGAACCTGAGTTCAATTTTAAACTCCTCCCCAAAAAAAGGATTTATCAACTATGGTGACAAATAGATTTTCTCTTTTTTTAGTTTGTTTTTTGAGACAGAGCTTTGCTATGTAGTTCAGACTGGGCTCAAATTTGAGAGGATCCTCCTACCTCAGCCTCCCACGTGCTGAGATTACAGGCCTGTGCCACCAAGCCTCGGGGTGACAAACTGTTCTAAGAGGTATTAACCGCAACTGATGATTGATTTTGCTCTCGTTATTTCATTTCTATGTAAGAACCCAGTTGGTTCCATATTGATTAATGATTCTTGGTTTCAGATTTTAAACTTCTTTTATTTGTTTTCACACACAGTGGCAAATCAGGTTCTCTCTCCTATCTCATGTCTGAGCTCTTCTTTTTCAACTTTCCTGAGCGTTTAGTAATCAATATGTTAAGCTTGCTTTCTGCTGACAAGCAGTGATGACACTGCAATTTTAGGTTTTGGCGGGTAGTAGCCTGATTTTAATAATGGCAATACTTTTTTTTTTCTTTTTTGGGAAGCGGGGATTACTAGGGATTGAACCTAAGGCCTTTGTACTGATCCTCAGTCCTTTTTTTCGGTGGTGATGCTGGGAATTGAACTCAGGGCCTTGTGCTTGCCAGGCAAGCGCTCTGCCACTTGAGCTAAACCCCCAACTCCCAGCCCCCTTTGTTCTTGTTTTTGTTTTTTTAGTTTTTGAGATATCACCTTGCTAAATCACCAAATTCCCCAGGCTATGCTTGAACTTGATATCCTCCTGCCTCAGCCTCCCAGAATGCTGGGATTATAGGCAGGCGTCACACTGTTATTGGATAGGTTTCTGATATTCCTGGGTTCTTCCCCTATCCAAACAAAGAATTGAATGAGGGGGTAAAAAGTAGTTCTAAAGTTTTATTTAAAATTATAGAGAAAAGAAGAAAAGGAAAGTTGAGCATAACAAAAGAAACAACAAAATGTGTACTGTGCAGTAGGGGTTACCATGAAAAGGCATGATAGCCTTTGCACTGGAGGGAAAAAGAGAAAGTGCTTTCCCTGGCAGTGCAGTAGAAAGGAAGAAAATGGGAAAGGGAACAAGGCAGGGGAAAGGAACAGAGGGACAAGAGAAATAAGAAATGGAAGGAAAAAAATTGGAAATGAAGCTTTTGTTAATGGGGAGGGAGGAGGGGGGAGGGGAGGGGAAAGGGAAAAAAGAAGCAACAAGATATGTCATGTACAGGTACAAATCCCCTATGATGAATGTTATCACTATGCACATCTAAAATGTACCATTAAAGCAAAATAAACTTTAAAAAAAGAAAAGGAAGCGGCGTGGGGGAGGGAGAGGAGGGAGAGAGAGAGCAAGAGAGGGGAGAGAGGAAGGGGGAGAGAGAAGGAGAGAGGGAGGGAGGAGGAAGAGAGAGAGAGAGAGCACTTCCGGTGTTGCTTCTATTTATAAAATGGAGTTCCCCTGGACACTTCCCAGAACTCCCTACTGTCTGCGTGGGAGGGGCAGCGCTTCAAATCCAGGTTACTCCTCAGGGGTGGAGGTCAAGTCCAAGCCACTCCTCCAGGTCACACTCCCTTGCCAGTCAACTTTAGCCACGCCCTACTCCTACTACAATACCATATCCCCCCTATTAATGCCAATACTCTTTAAAACATAAAATTTAAGTAGAAATTATGCTATAACATGAGACAATAGGAGCTAAGGTTCTTATTTTTAGGCAAAACATCTTCACAGTATTTTCTGTTATCAATTTAAAAAAAAAAACATTGCTGAATGGGGCAGCACATGCCTGTGTTAATCCCAGCACTCTGGGAGGCTGAGGCAAAAGGATCACAAGTTGATTTAGCAAGACCATGTCTCAAAATGAAAATGAAGAAGAGGGCTGCGGGATGCAGCTCAGTGCGAAGTCCCTGCGTTCAATTTCCAGGGCCGTAAATGAATGAATATCCACCCTGACTGTTCCTGAGACACTTGTTTGGCGAGTTTAGTTCTCTTCTCATCCACTTTTCTTGCTGATCCTTCAGTTTCCAAAATAAAGTCTTCAAAACAACAGCACCACCAAAAAAAAAAAATAAAACAAAGCCAACCAATAGGGATAGTGATTTGTCATAGTGATTTGTGTAACTACAAATAACTAGGGGATTATTCAACTGGAATTATATGGGTTGTTTAGTTACTCTATCTTGTATCCTCGTTTAGTCATGTACCTTGCTTATCTACAGATTCTGTATTAAAATTGCTGTCACAAGCTGGGCATTGCTGGGCCTCATGGCACACACCTAATCCCAACACTCACGTGGCTGAGGCAGGAGGATCACCTCATATTGGAGGCCAGCCTGGGGTGCATAGTAAGTTCAAGGCCAGCCTGAACTACATAGCAAGACCCTGTCTCAAAAAATCAAAACAAAACAAAACAAAACAAAATTTAAAAGTTCCTGTCACAGAAAGGCAAATGAAGTAAAATGATGCAACACACTCATGTAAACTCACCTTGAACTTTAACTTTCCTGGCTTTTAAAGCCTTGTTTATAGAAACAGTGAAGGGTACAATCTGTGATTCAAAGTCAGCTTAGGCATTTATTGGCTTTTGTTTACAGATATGATGTATATGTTTAAGCAATGCTCTAGACATTATCTGATTATTGGAGGACAATCCCTGATCCAGTCTTCCTCATTCATTCCCAGGCAAGAGCCTTAATCTACATATATGGAAATTCTTTCTCTTTCTCTCTTTTTTTTCCCCTTGATGTCAGGAATTGAAACTAGGGCATGGCTTATGTTAAATATATGCTATAGCACCGAGCCACACTCCCAGTCTTACATTCTCTAACTTTAAAAAGAATGATGAGAAATGTCTAAATATTACACTTAGTGTTTTCTGTCAATTTAAAATTCTGAAACTAGTGTAGCGGCAGATTAAAGGGACATAAACGAAAACCAAGGATAAACACAGACGACTAACAGGATAAAGTCATCACATGCTTATCAGTGGCTGACGGTAGTAAGATCATCATCATGTGCTTATTGTGTACCACATGCTTGAAAAAAATGTACCCTACTGTATCCTTTATGAGAGTGTTACTCACATTTACTGTATGCTGACCTTGTCCCCTTCCCAGAAACAAGGGTAAGACCCTGATTGGCTTAGCCCACACCACTCAACAAACCGGTTTGCCCCTGTAAGTATGGACGCACCTCATACTCACTAGGCACCCTCAGCAGGATGCCCCCTATCTGACAGCACCACTCTGCTGCTAAGATAGCTTCTCTTGTGATTTCTCTGTATTTGCCACACTTTAAATAAGCTTTCACTTTGCACTGTATCAGTCTTGATTCTCCCATTTTCTGCAAAGAGCCCCATTTCTTTATTCTTCACTGGGGTGAGGGCAAGGACCCAAAGATAGGCAGAGGGTCACTCAGAGACACAACCCCCCCACTACACTGGACACAATAGGAAGTATGATTTCTAAAAAGATAAAGAATCTAAAATTCTTCCCCTGTTTTTTTCAAAATATGTGGTAAGTTTAAAGAGACTTGTTTCATTCTTGGAGCTCCAAATACATATTCTTGAGTAAGTGCTCACTGTTACTTGGTCCCAATAAATGTCACCACTTACAAAGTCATCACCCAGGTCAAAGATTGTTCCAAGTATTCTACATGTATCGAGTCACTGAAAATTCATGACAGTTCTAAGTAGTAGGTCCTATTATTATCCCCTAACTATTCTGGCCAGTTAGTAGTCTAATAGTCTGGTTCTGACTGTACACTGTCATCAATTAGATGCAATATCTCTTGTGTTGCTATTACACTTCACAATGTCCTAACGTGTGTGTGTGTGTGTGTGTGTGTGTGTGTGTGTGTGTGTTTCAGAGCTAGAGATTAAATGCTGGGTCCTAATTCTACCACTGACTTACACTCCCAGTCATAACTTGCATTTTGATTGCATCCTTGATAAATTCTTGCTAAGTGAATCTGAGTAGTTTTCTTTTTCTTTTCTGTTTTTCTTTTCTTTTTTAGGTTCTAGAGATTGAACAATTAAACTCAGGGCCTCACAAACCCAAAATGAATTATTAAGGTTATATTGGAGAAATAACAGAGTTGGTTTTATGGCTTGTATTTAGATGCCTCCTTCCAAAGTTTCATGTGCTCATAGGTGAGGTTTTCAGAAGTGGCTGGATCCAGAATGTGTGGATATGGGTTGCAGGGATGTGTTTACTGGATTAACCCACTGATTGGATTAGTGTGGTTCTAGGTGTGGCTGAATTGATTCACTGGAAGCAGAAGATTCACCCTGAATGTGAGTGCCACCAACCTATAGGTTTGTAACCTAAATGGAATAAAGAGGGCAAGAGAGGCTCGCTGCTTCCTGCGTGCCCTGCCATGGACTGTTTCTCCTATACCATGTCAATTGACTATAGACTGAAACCTCTACAAACTCTGAGCTAAAATAAACCTTTCCTCCTTTGACTTTCAGGTGTTGAGTAGTTTGTCCATCAATGAGAAAATAACTGAGACAGTTGGCAGTTTCTGAGAAGGACTATAGGTATTGGTAGAAAGCAGCATGATCTTTTGACCCAGAGACAGTAGAAATGAGATTGGGTCAAATTTCTGAGCACCCACACTCTCACACAACAAAGCTGTGCTGGAGGGAAGGGGAAAGGAGCTTCAGCCAAACTGGGGCTTTAGCTGAAAGGAGCAAGTAATTATTTGAGAGAATATTAAGCTGCTGCTCCCAAAAGAGAGCCACAGGTTTGAATTGATTTGTTGGGGTGAGCTAAACCCTGGAAATGTCCATCCTCAGGGGCGTGGTTTCAAGAGACGTGTCTTCTTGTAACAGACAGACCACTGGGTGGTCACGGTCAATTTTTTCTAGAGACTGTTAAATTTTTGTGTATCTGACACCATCATCTTGTACAAAACATTCTGGCCTTGTACGTGGTGGGATAGCAGACAGTCAACTTGTGCACTGCTGAGGAACTCTTACTGCAAGTGTCATCATCTTCCGTAAATACCCTGACTTTATGATACAGCTGGAGACTTTTAGCGCTTGAGGTGCTGAAAAAGCACAGTAAACATGTACCAACTCCAAGAGGCAATAGGCCAAATTAACTCTGTATGATAGTCTTGGACAAAACATTTATTTATTTATTTTTGGCTTTGGTTTTTTTTACTGTATGTGCTGTCAAAGAGAGCACCTGTTTTGGTTTTTTGAGAGGAGATCTCACTATGCAGTCTTTATTATTATGCAGTCCAGGCTGGCCTTGAACTCACTATGCAGTCCAGGCTGGCCTCAAACTCACAGTGATGCTTCTGCTTCAGCCTCCTGAGTGCTAGGATTAGGGCACGTGCCACCACCCCGGCTCAGAATTTTTTTCCCCGGTGTTTAACACACATTTATTCAGCATCATTATCAGACTATTACACTTAGCAGTCAACAAGAGTGCTAAGAAAAAGTCTACATTAAAACCCTTTGTTGGAATGCTTTACACTTTCCACAGAACAGAAACTAAAAGACCCTATCATACAATTAGTCACACATAAGTCCTTGAGCTTTTTGTCCGTACATATGAGTATCATCTAAAACCTGTCTTCGGTGTAGCAGCGAGGCCCTGCCGCACTGTGCTCGGCTGAGTTCACGTCTGTGGCAACCTGCACCTTCCTGTCACTTCTCGGGCTCTCCTCTCCTGCTGAACTTTGTTTCCCGGCAGTACTAAACCTTCTGCCACTGCCATAGCTACCGCTGCCGCTGGGACCACTGTAGCCACCTTGATTGCAGTGGGCAGAGTACTGGCCTCGAAAGCCATAAGGCCCAGAGCTTCTGCCTCCAAAGTTTCCTTCATTCCTGGGTCCAAAACGGGAAGCTTGATTGTTGTAATTGCTCGAATCACTGTAGCTTCCACCACCTCCCAAACTTCTTCTATCATTACCAAATCCACTGAGGCGTGATTTTCAAGCATCACCCCTCACATGAACTGTAGGGAGTTCTCGCGAGTTTCCATGGGAACTCCATTGGATAAATAGTAGCAACACCGGAAGCAAGGTGCCTTCCTCTCTACCGGGCCACCGGGGAAGGAGCTCGCCCTCTTCTCTCCCGTGGAAGATGGTGGCTGCGTCCCCAGCACCGCTGCTACCATGCCTGTCTCGTTGTAACCCCTACCGTGCCATATAGGCCCGGTACACGTTTTGCTGTATCGATTGTTATACTCAACTTTCCTTTTCTTCTTTTCTCTATACTTTTAAATAAAACTTTAGAACTACTTTTTGCCCCCCTCATTCAATTCTTTGCTTGAGGAGGGGAAGAACCCGGGAATATTGGAACTCACCCGATAACAACAGCATTTAATGACATCAAGATTTGGTGTTGGTTTTTTTTTTTGACATCAAGGTTTTTTTACGCAAGAGAGCAAAGGGCTTATTAAGAGGAAGCACCCTAAACAGGAAACTGGCATGATTTCTTTTCTAATGTAAATATAAGTTGTATAAAGTTTTGAGGAAAGTAAATGTTTCTGCAAAGTGAAAAAAGTTTTTCTGTAGTAATTGTATGAAATAATGGCCTAATCCAAATACACCTGGGTCAAGATTGGGCTGCGTTAGGAATCACCACTTTGTCCAAGCAGGTGCTCAGAGAGGACAAGATGTAGAAATCATTTGTTTACCATCATTATCTCCAGTAGTTGTTACCAGGCCTTCAAATAGCAGACCTTCAAAAAAAAGTTATAGCTGAGTACCTGCCTGAGGCCATGGTTCACCTGAACCTGCCAGAGAGCCGATTCTCCTCCTGCCTCCCTGTCCCCTTCTCCCACCCGAGAAAGGTTGGAATCAAAGCGATCCTTCCACACACAAAAAAAAAAAGTTATAAAAGAAAGGAGAAAGAGAAGGATCAGAAGGAACATGGGAAGAAGTTTCAAGTATATCAGATAAACCAGACATGGTGGCACATTCCTGTAATCCCAGCACTTGGGAGTCTGAGGCAAGAGAATCACTATGAGTTTGAAGCAACCTGGGGCTACAAAGTGGGTTCAAACTCAGCCTGAACTATGTAATGAAATCCTGTCTCACAAACGAGCTGGGGATTTAGCTCAGTGATAGAGCGCTTGCCTTGCAAGCACATAGGTCCTGAGTTCAATCCCCAGCACCAAAAAAAAAAAAAAAAAAAAAAAAAAAATTCACAAACAAAAACAAATAAACAAAAAAAGTTTTAGCCAGGTGTGATACATGCCTGTAATCCTAGCACTTGGGAGGCCAAGTTAGGAGGATCACCATGAGTTCAAAGACAGCCTGGACTACATAGCAAGACTCTGACTCAAAAAAAACAAAAACAAAAACAAACACAAAAGAACACTAGAAAGCCAGGTGTCGTGTTGCATACTTATAATTCCAGTGCTTGCCTTGTAAGCACAAGGGCCTGAGTTCGATTCCTGGCACCACCAAAAAAAAAAAAATAAAAAAATAAAAATAAAAAGCATACTTATAATTCCAGCACTCTGGGGAGCTGAGGCAAAAGAATCACAAAGTTGAGCCACACCTGAACAATTTAGGGATTTAGGGAGACATTGTCTCAAAATAAACAATTTTAAAGAAAAAGAGGAGGCTGGGGATATAGCTCAGTGGGAAGATCTGGGTTTAAATCAAAACAGAAACAAAAAACAGATGAATACGCCCAAATACTGGTGTAAAATGGGCTTTCCAAAGGCAGCACCCGACCTTCCAGGGTTACAGTATCTCAGGCTAGCTGAGTGTGGTGGCGCAGACCTGTAATCCCGCCACTCAGGAGGCCGACACCACCACAAGCTCAAGGCCAATCTGGGTTGCATAGTGAGTTCAAGGCCAGTCTGAACTATGTAGAGAGATGCTTGTCGCAAAGCAAAACAACCAATATCTCAGGCTAGTCGCCCGGAGTCACTCCTAGGGGATCTCTGGGAGGCTGTCAGTGTGCCCCGGTGGCTTTGCATGCTGGCCGCAGATTAGTGGCTTTAGCACAGCCAAACCGGACGCAGCTCCAGACAAGGTCTTGGCCCCTGCCAGGTTTTGGATATGGTTTGTTTGTGGGCTGGAAGCTGGTTCCCCATCGGGGTGGACTGAAGGGGTGGTGCTTTCCAGAGGGGCATGTACTGGGAGGTCAGTGCTGGTTTTGCAGAGTTGGAGGATTCTTTCCCCCAAAGCAGGTTGTTAAAAAAGAGCAAGCCCAGCCCCTCCCCGGTCTCTGGCTCCCTAGCTCGTACACGCACCCCTTCTGTGTGTGGCTGGTTTCCTTTCTGCTTCTTGGCTGGCTGGGAATTGCCAGGAGGCCCTGAATACCAGGAGGCTGATATCACGCTGTTCAGAAATGCCAGGCACCAGAATCATGAGCCAAACAAACCTCCTCACTTTATAAAGTGCCCAGTCTCAGCTATTTTATTATAGCAAGCAAAATGGACCAGCACAGCCAGATACCTGGAGGAAACACTGGGATTCACATGTATGATGCAAAGCAAGCTGTGGCGGACAATTTAATCCTAAATCCAGTCTGAGACTGGGCAAACCAAATACTGTTACATCCTTACTGTCACTGGGCTGCGCTTCTTTACACATGTGCATATTATAGTCCTCTCTGAATTTATCTAGATCAGACTGCAGTAAATCAAGCTTCAGGGTAGGAGTTAGCACTCTCATAGATGATCGTGTGGGCTTGGGGGCAGAGTACTTGTCCAGCGTGTGCAAAGCCCTGAGTAAGGAGAGAGAGAGAGAGAGAGAGAGAGAGAGAGAGAGAGAGAGAGAGAGAGAGAAAGAGAGAGAGGGATTGATTTACCAGTGTAATTCGGAGGCCATGGCAACACAGAACGAAGTGGCTTCCTCCTCTCTCTAGTACTAGGGGGTGTGAGTAGTCATTATCCTTGGGTTACAGAAAAAATTCTGCAACTAACCTATGAGAAACATTTAGCTGAACAAGTTTAAAGGCTCTTTAATATGCTAATATCAGTTTCTAATCTGCAAAAGGAAAACTGGTTCTCAGCCTCCCCTGAACTTAGACTGTGAGCCCCTTACTTCTCCTTGTGATTTAAATAATTTATTTTTCCCAGGGAATATACTTGGGGACAGTGATGGTACAATTAAAATATGATTTGAATGTGTCCCCCAAGGGTTTATAGATTGACTTAATCCCCACAAAGATATCCTGAATGTGGAAACAGTCTGACTATGGTGTCCAGAGGCCAAACCTTCAGGAGGTGAATAGGACCAGACAAAGCCATCATGGTGGAGGCCAGTGATTGAATCCTGGTAGCTTTGTAAGAAAATCGAGAGGGACCAGAGGACACACGCACATCTTCCCTGTCACTCGCCATGTGGTGTCTCGATGGGACTCTGTCAGTAAGAAGACCATCGCAAGGTGCAACCCCTCGACCTTGGATCAGAACCAGGAGCCCAAAGAAATATTTTTAAAAATTAAAGTTACCCAAAATAAAAATGGGTCAAAGAAAAAAAAATTTTTTTAAAAATGGATCAAAGAACTAAATGTTAAACCAGAAAGACTTAGCCTGCTAGAAGACAAGGTAGGTAAAACTCTTAAAGTCATAGGTGTAGGCAAGGACTTTCTGAACAGAACCCCAGTTACACCAGGTGTGGGAGTACATGCCTGTAATCCCAGCACTTGGGAGGTTGAGGCAGGAAGATTCTTCAAGTTTGAGGCCAGCCAGACCACACAGCAAGCTCAAGGCCAACCTGAACTACATAGTGAGACCCTGTCTCAAAACACCAAAAAATTAAAAAAAAAAAGAGCCCTGGTTACACAGGAAATAGATCTGAGAATCAACAAATAGGATAATATTAAATTAAAAGGTTTTGGGGGTTGGGGGATTTAGCTCAAGTGGTAGAGAGCTTGCCTAGCAAGCGCAAGGCCCTGAGTTCGATCCCAGCAGCACTCCCCCAAAAAAACAAAAACAAAAAGTTTCTGCACAGCAAAAGAAAAGACCAACAGAGTGAAAAGACAATCTACAAATGGGAAGAAAATTTCACAAGTGATTCCTCCGACAGAAGCCTCATATCTAGACTATACAAAGAAGTCCAAAATGTTAGACGCCCCCAAAAATGAAAGACGCAAACAAAAAATGGGCAAGTAAATGAACAGATGCTTCACAGAAGAAGTACAAATGGCCAATAAATATATGAAGAAATGCTCTGTATTGCTGGGCCATTAGAGAAATGCAAATTAAAACAACCTTGGATTCCCTCTTACCACAGAAAGATTGGTCATCATCAAGAAAACAAATAATAGCTGGTGATTTAGCCCAATGGTTAGAGTGCTTGCCTAGCAAGCACAAGGACCTGACTGAATTTGATCCCAGCACTAATCAATCAATAAGTAAATAGCTATTTAAAAAAGAAATCAAATGATAATAAATGCTGGAGAGGCTGTGTAGAAAAAGGAATCCTTCTAAACTGTTTGTGAGAATGCAAACCAGTACAACCACTATGTAAATTAGTATGGAGAGTCCTCAAAAAACTAAATCTAAAAATTCCCTTTGACCCAGCTATTCCCCATCTAGGTCTCTTCCCAAAAGAGTTAAAGACATAGTATTACAGGGATACATAGATATGCATGTTTACAGTGGTACAGTGCAGAATAGCTAAATCTCAGAAGCATCCCATATGTCCATCCACAGAACAACAGATAAAGAAAATGTGGTATTTACACACCATGGAGGTGCGGATTTAGCTCAGTGGTTACAGTGCTTGCCTTGTGAGCATAAGGCCCTGAGTTCGACCCTCAGCACCAAAAAAAAAAAGAAAGAAAGAAAGATAAACTTGAGTCTTTTGTAGGAAAATGGATACAACTTGAGATCATAATGTTAAGTGAAATAAATTAGGCACAAAAGCTCAAATATTACATAATTTCTCTTATATGAGAAACCCAGAGTGGAAATAGAGATCAAAATAAAAGATAGAGCTGGGTGTGATGGTGCATACCTGTAATGCCAGCACTTGGGAAGCTAAGGCAGAAGGATCACTGTGAGTTAGAGGCTTGTGTGGGCTATATAGTGAGTTCGAGGCTAGTCTGAACTACATAGTGAGAGCCCATCTCAAAAATGAATTTATAAATAAAATAAAAGAGGTATTAGGAATAGGGAGATAGATCTTTCTCAGAGGGGAAGAGGCTCAGACCTGGAGGGAGTGAGGGGATTGTTATTGGGTAACTCCTTCTTTTTTAGGGGGACGAAGGAGGGGATCGAACTCAGGGCCTTGCACTTGCTAGGCAAATGCTCTACCACTGAGCTAAATCCGCAATCCCTGGCTCCTTCTAAAAGTAGCTTGCCAATTAAATCAATTAAATGTTACTGGGTTTTCAGTTGCTCACCTCTCCTTCTGGAGTTGGATTCCAGCAAAGAATTGAATGAAACAAACAAAAGGCACTGACAAAGTTTATTTGAAAAACTAAAAGTGAAAGTGAGAGAGAAACTGGCTTTGCAGAGTGCACTTGGCCCAGTAAAAGAGGAAAAGGCAAGATAAAAGTGCACCCTGGAGGAAGCAGGCAGGCTTTCATGAAGAGAGCCACAATAGAGAGCTCTTCTTGGTGTCTGTGTCCTTTTTTTTTTTTTTTTTTTTAATGAGACAGGTTCTCACTAGCTCAGGCTGTCCTTGAACTCACTATGTAGTCCAGGTTGGCCTTAAACTTGTGGTGATCCTCCTGCCTCAGCCTCCTAAGTGATAGGATTACAGGTGTGCACCACCATACCTGGCTCATGGCCTTTTATACTGTCCAAATCTCAAGGAAACCAGCAAGAACTTTTCCATACAGGTCCCAGAAGGCGGTGCTGGTGTCCCACAGCTCTGGGTGATATCCGGTCCAAGGAATCCTGTTGAAAACCTGCTCGTGTTCTCATAAGAAGTCCACATGCTTCGGGAACTGCTCTGCACATGTGTCTGGGATCTTGTTGTTAACAGGTCATGTCTACTTCCCCAGTCAGCTTTGCCTTGCCCTAATCTCCTGTCTCAGTAAGAGACAAAAAAGGAATGGAGATGTGTTGTGTACATGTACCAACATCCCACCAGGAATGTAAACATTATGTACTGCCAACAAACATGTCCAAAAACAAAGAAAGAAAGGAAGAAAGAAAGAAAAGGGATCAAGGTATGAATAGAGGAAGGAGAGAGGGAAGAAGAAAGGAACAAAAAAAGGAACTAAATTGTGTTATGTACATGTACCAAATTCCCACCAGGAATGTCAACATTATTTACTGCACACATGTACCAGCAAAAAAAAAAAAAAAAATGTACAGACTCTTCAAATATTTCACTATAGTAACCCAAAACAGACTAATACAAATGCCCCCCCCACTCCGGCCTTCGTGACTTTAGTTTGGAATACATTTTGTATCACATACCAATATATACATACTTGGAAATGTAAAACTGAAACAAATGTTTCATAAAACAATACTTAGATTTCCTTTGTGTGTTGCACATGTTTCCTATTCCACTTGCCTTTTTATGTTTCTTTCTAAAATATATTGGATTTCAAAAGCCATTAAATTGACCTCACAGTCTATAGAGGGTCATGACCTGCAGCTGAAAGCGTTGTATTGGCAGATACTGGTGGATGACTTAGCTCCTGCTGCTCTGGCACCTTTGATCTTTGCTTCGCCTGTGAGCTGTGCGGTATTACTGGCGGAACCTGCCATGCCCGGGGCGTGAGTGTGAGTAACAGAGAGAAGAAACTAGTCGCAGAGATCACTGCATCTCGGGAAGACACTTCAGGATCCATGAAGTGAAGGAAGGGCCCTCTCGGACTTGGGCGGTCTGGAGGACCTGTTAGTGAATAAGGCGAGATGGAGAGTGGCATGTACAGGGTCCTCCCCTTTGTGTACTGTGGTCAACCTACCAAAGGTTGAGTGCATTCATTTGTGTGCTTGATAGGCATAAAGTATCTCTGGAAAACATCTCATGGACTGGTCATGGCGGGGTATCACCAGTGGGGGCTAGTGTGGGAAGGACACTTCGTTTTCACTGCGTATCCTTTTGGCCGCAGCCTTCTTCATGGCAGCCAAAACAATGCTCAGTTCCTAGCGCTCCCTCTTGGCACAGATGTGCACCCCCAACCCCTGCGGTAGTAGTTAACCAGGAAGTTCTTCTCCTGCGCAAAGAAGCCATCCACTTCCTCAACTCCAGAAAAGAGAACTTCGTCAGCACTTTTCACCACACTCTTAGAAAAACCACCCAACACCCCTTTGGTATTTTTCCTCCTGACGCTCCGATCCTGATCATATTCCAGGAAAACATGAAAGTTGCGATCTTTACTGAGAACAGGGTGAGAAGAAAGCCGCTGAAGGAAGACTTCGTGGGAGGACGCAGTCTTCTTAAAGACAGCCAGGCACTCCGCTTCCAGTTCCTGCCTCATCTTGGCGAACTCCTCTTGGGTCATGGACCGGTCCCCCTCGCCCAGCTTCTGCATCTTCTCACGAGGGCCTTCGAAATCTGGCTTCGGAGGAGCTGGGGGGATAATGAGCCCCGCGTAGTCTGTTGTTTCCACGAGAGTGTCGTGTAGCCACACGAAGTCCTCATGCTGCCTCCTAACAGAAAACTCTGGACTCTGAAACGTGGGCGGTGTGGTCCTGGGTGCATTGTGAACTTGACTTTATCCCTCTCGCTCAGCGCGTCGGGGATGCCGATTTGCAGAGACGGGTCGACGTTCAGGTCCACAGACGCAGATTTGAGCCTCGCTCAGCGCCACGCGAGGACCGCCGACCGCAGAACCGCAGGACCACGATGGGGACGCGAAGCGCTGGTCACCCTAACAGCGAGGGCGCCTCTAGGAAAAGCACTGTGTATCCTTTTGTACTGGGTTTTTATTGTCGTTGTTGTTTATTTGTTTGTTTTTTGAGACAGGGTCTTGCTATGTAGTTCAGGCTGATTTTGAACTCCCTATGAAGCCCAGGCTGGCCTTGAACTCATAACAATTCTCCTGCCTCAGCCTCCCAAGTGCTGGGATTACAGGCTGATTGTTTTGTTTAGAGAAAGGGTCTCACTATGTAACCCTGTACTGGTGGCGATCCTGCTGCCTCAGCCTCCTGAATGCTGGGATTGCAGGTGTGCGCCACCACACCTGGTTCCTTTTGTACTGTTTTAAATTTCCACCAGGGGGATGGGGATTTAGCTCAGTGGTAGAGTGCTTGCCCATCAAGCGCAAGGCCCTGAGTTCGATCCCCAGCACCGCCCCCCTCCACAAAAAAAAAAAAAAAAAAGGAAAAAACATATTTTCTACCATGGAGGCAGGCGCATCACTGGAGTTCAAGGCAAGCCTGAACTACATAGTGAGACCCTACCTCAAGAACAACAACAATAAGCTGGGCTTGACGCACATCTGTAATTCTAGCACTCGGGAGGCTGAGGCAGGAGGAGCGCCAGAAGTTCACCACAGGCCTGGGTTACATAGTGAGTTCAAGGCCACCCGAACTACACAGCAAGAGCCTGTCTTAATAAAAATAAAAAGAAGACCCAATAGCAAACACATGCAAAAACCCAGGACAACCCCCTCCCACAACAAGAGTCATTTCTCTACTCCTATCACTGAAGCAAGAACTGTTTAAATAGAAAGAAAGAAAGTCTCATCTTACATTGTTAGCCTGCAAAGTAGATTTTAAGTGGAGTAATCCATGTCGAGAACACAGAGTATGAGTTCAATATGTGTCAGCTGTTTGTTATGATTTTTTTTTTTTCTGCTAGGGCTCGAACTCTGGGCCTTGTGCTTGTTAGGCAAGCACTCTAACCACTGAGCTAAATCCCCAGCCTTGTTATGATTTTTTTAGGGCACATAAAAAGACAGTTGTATTTCGTTTCGGGACAGGGCCTCACTGTGTAGTGCTGGGATTACAGGCATAAAACAGTTGTGTGGATGAATCAGCTCTGCACATGATCCAGGGACAGGTCATGAGACTTTGTATTATGAGAACTGTTTCTTTATAACATAGACATCTGGATCACCATATGCTAGCTTCCCAGACCATGAGCCAGGTAAACACTGAAGAGGTAGTACAGTGTCTACACAACTTTTGAAACTAATGACAGAGTGCTTTTTCAAACAGCTGTGATGGAAATGTTCAATTTAAAGCTGACATCTACTAAAAAAAAAAAAAATCAGGCTGGGTATTTAGCTCAGAGGTAGAGCGCCTGCCTAGCAAGTGCAAGGCCCTGAGTTCGATCCCCAGCACCCAAAATAAAATAAATAAATAAATAAATAAATAAATAAATAAATAAATAAATAAATAAATAAACTGGCTCCTAAATTGCCATCCATGGCACCTAAGTGATAATGTTACTAGAAGTCCAGCTTCACTAACTAGAAGTCCATCTTCACTAACATATGTAAAGCTCTCTCTCTGTGACTCTTTTCCCTATTGTCTCAACTAATTGCTTTTGATTGTGTTTTGTTTTCACTTGCTAAGTTGATGAATACCCAGGCACTGATGCCAGTTTGGGCTTCAACTTTGTTCCAAATGCTTGAACAATGACCCAAATTCTAACCCTTTTTTAAAGCAGCACATTTCCAGCTGAAAGTGAGTCAGTCCCTCCTCACACGGGTGTGAGTTTCTATCGCAGCCAACGTAGACCCACTCAGCAGTTTTAGTCTTTGTACCTTCCTGAGAGTTTCCAAACCCAGCTGCTCATGAATATAAGCCGGGTGTGGCGGCGTGCACTTGTAGTCCCAACAGTCCGGAGGCTGAGGCGGGAGGATCAGTTGGAGTTCAAGGCCAGCCTGAGCTACATAGCGAGTTCAAACTCAGTCTGAACTACCTAGCAAGACCCTGTCTCAAAAAAGCAAAATAAAACAAAACACCAAAAAAATCTTATTTAGTCAAATTCTCTCCACTCCCAAGAGAAAGAAGATTATTCAATAAATATTCCATACTTAGGATTTTAGGTGATAGCAAAAAGGTTTAAAACTGTTCACACTGGCTCAACCTCTTCAGGTGTCTCCCTTTCTTGACTGTAGGTGAGAAATGCCTGGTAAAAAAAATACGTGCATCGGGCATCTTCATCTTTATGGGACCCCTATTTTTTTGTTTTTTTTAGGTTAAGAAATTGTCGAGCTTCAGCTTTGCTTAAAGCTAATAAAGAATTTAATACCTTTCAAGACAGCTCATTCTCTTTTCAAGAAGACCTTAGTAACTAGGCTTTGGCTTATGTCCCTTTGAACATGCACTTTGTTGTGTACCCAGAACTTTAGACCCTCCAAGAAAGGCTGAGTGAATGTGTCTCTCCTGGGGCCAGTCATTCAGCTGCATGAAGACAGCCGGGACACCCCATTGTGCCCTCTTTGTTTTGTTTTGTTGTTGTTTTGTTTTGTTTTGTTTTTGTATTTTGAGACAGAGTCTCGCTATGCACGTCAGGCTGACCTTGAATTTCCTGTGTAGTTTAGACTGGCCTTGAACTTTCAGCAGTCTTCCTGCCCCAGCCTCCCAAGTGCTGGCATTACAGGTGTGAGCCACCATGCCCAGCTCATTCCACCCTCTTTGTTTTCTCTTTTCTAGCTTGAAAGAGGTGGGAGAAAATTATGCACATGGCCAGCACGCATCTCTTTGGAAATAGCTGGGAGTGATCTAGGTGTTAGGATTTGCTGTAAGTGCAAATATATGTGTGTGTGTATATATATATATATATATATGTGCCATAGAGAACTAGAATAAACTTATAACCTGCTGGGAAATTTTCTTTGGAAAAAGTATGCATTATTTTGTCATTTTTATTTGTTTTTGGGTTTTGTTTTTTTTTGTGTGTGTGTGTTGGGTATTGAACTCAGGGCCTTGCACTTTCAAGGCAAGCATTCTAACCACTGAGCTAAATTCCCAGGCCTATTTTGTCGTTTTTAGTAGATATACTTGAATGATAGATTATTTTAGGTTTTTTTTTTTTTTTTCAGACAGGGTCTGAAGAAAAGTAAAAGAGACAGGGTCTAGCTTGGGTATTTAGCTCAAGTGGTAGAGTGCTTGCATAGCAAGTACAAGGTCCTAAGTTTGATTCATAGCACTCAAAAATAAAATTAAATTAAAAAAGAAAAAGACAGGGTCTAGCTCTTTAATTTAGACTGTCCTTGAACTTACCATGTAGCTCAGGCTGGCTTCAAACTTGTGGCTCTCCTCCTGACTCAGCCTCCCAAGCACTGGATGACAGATGTGTGCCACCACACCCAGCAGTAGATCATGTAAAATTATGTTTTATTAGTACATGTTAATATTACATGGTGATGGGGTTTATTTTCAGAAGCTGGTACATGCGTGTAACATAATTTAATCAGCTTTGCACCTTTGTTCCCCTTTTCTTTTCCCCACCCCTTCTGCTTATCCCTTTCCCTGTCTCAGGAAGTCTATCTTCTGATCTCTGGTCCTCTTTCCTTCATTTATTTATTTAGTTTTCTCATTTAAGAGAAAATGTGAAACAAGTCTGGCTAATTTCACTCAACATGACACTTCCTAGTTCTTGGATGGTCAGTCATTTTTATCGTGGTTCTTTTGTCTGTCTCTGTATCTCTCTCTATCTCTGTCTCTCTATCTCTCTTTCTCTGTCTCCCTGGTTTGCATTTTTTTTTTTTTTTGGTTTGGTTTTTTCGAGACCAGGACTTGATATGTAGTTCAGGTTGGCCTTGAACTCACTACAGTATTTAGCCCAGCCTGACCTGGAGCTCTCTGTGATCCTCCGGCCTCAGTCTCTGGAGGGCGGGGGCTGAGACAGAAGATTAAGACGAGGCAAACTGGCTGGGGAGGTAGGTATAACCTGTTCACTACAAAATCCCAGGACACATGCACAGAGCAGTTCCCTGATCCCTGCATGTGGACTTCTCTCAAGAACTCGAGCAGGTTATTTTGATAGGACAGCCTGGACCTGATGTCAGCCTGAGGTTTGCCACTATGTTCTCTCTCTCTCTCTCTCTCTTTCGGTGCCGGGGATCAAACTCAGGGCTTTGTGTTTGCATTTGCTAGGGAAGTGCTCTGCCTCTGAGCTAAGTCCCCAGCCCCTCACCGTGTGCTCTCTCGCATGGTGGCCACCCTCACACTGTAGAATGTACTTCTTTTCCTACTTTTAATAAAACTTTGCTACAGTTTGTGCTTCTCTTGACCAATTCTTTGCTCAGGACAGAAAGAAACTAGAAACCGCCTCGGGAGGGAGACTCCAGCACCTCAAAACCCAGTCACAGGATTGCATGTTCTGTAGACTGCATGGCTCGTCCTTGAGCGGCCATAATGCTTCCAGTTACTAGCGGGTCAGGGCCCTGTCCTGTCTTGGAACCACCAGTGCTTCCCAGAGCAGTGCTACACAAAGCTGACCTCAGTGCACCCTTGTTGAATGAATTTACTCGCATTTGCAGAAACGGAGAGATCACCAGAAAAGATACGGTTCTGGGAAAGGGACCTGAACTGAGTTCTAGGAAGATTCTTAATTGTACTTTGCTATTCTTGTTCTTTTGCTACCAGAAATGGCTTCAAGGAGAGGAAATTACACTGAAATCCCTTTAGCTCAAAATGTCTACTCCTTTCTGCTCCCCGTACAGAAGCTCTACCTCTTAGAGTACCATTACTCCAGTGACCTAAAAGCAACAGCAACTTGTGTGTCCCTATCAGCATGCTTTCCCTTCAAACCCCTCTGCTTTCATTCGATTTTTGGTGTTTTGAGATGTAGTTCAGGCTGGCTTTGAACTTACCATGTAACCCAGGCTAGCTTTGAACGCTAGGTGATTCTCCTGCCTCACCCTCCCAAGTGTGGGGATTGTAGGCACACACCTCTATGCCTGGCTGAAAGCAGTTTTCCATAAAAGAGAAATTATAGTAATAAGCTGGGATGTTTTAGAAGTATTTTGATGACAAGTGCCTAAAACTAGGAGTCAGAAAAACCCAAGCACATGGCTTGGTGGAGAGATGGAGGGGTTCCCAGCAGAAAAGCTGGGTGGGAGAGAAGCGGGGCATCGCAGCCAAGGGGACACTGTGGTTTACTGGAACTCCCGGAAGTGCCCCAACCCAGTGACCTAGTTCTTGCAGAGTAAGGAGTGCTGTGGGTAACCTCAAAATGCGATTGGTGGAGTCCTGTAAGTGCAGAACACCTCCTGTCTCTGCGGCCTTATTGGAGGACTGTTTGTCCTTTAATCAGATACTTAGATCAGCAGAACCTGCCCTGTTGCAGAAGGGAAACAATCACCAGTCCTGGGTCTTGCCGCCCTGCGAGGGAACATGAGAGTCTGGTTCTGCTGAGAGCAAAGCCCAGCTGGGAGGCAGCCGGCATCAGAGAGCTCTTGCCGGAGGGATGGCGACTTCCACTTCCCAAGAAGCCTGGAGTTCAGGCTCTCAGTCCCCTGAGAAGAAGAAAGGCAAACACAGAGCCAGACTCGAGTGTGAAGAGTCGGCCTGGGATGGTACCGTGTGGAACTAGTTGTCCTGACAGAAATAACATCTTTTGTCTTCAACAAGGTTCTGCTTTGGAACACACATTTCATGTCACTTTTGGCACGGAGTACTTGGAAGGGTACTAGACAAACAACTTTTGCAACAGGAACCAAGGGCAAAGGCCAGCTTTGTAAACTGGGTCAAGAGGGCACCGAGGTGCCAACTATAGTCCAGGACTGCTGGGTGCAGTAAGCAGCCTGCCTTGCAGTTAGTAGCAATCTCTCAATGCCAGCCATAGCTAATGAATAGTAATGGAGGTCTGCATCTTTATTCAAATTACCCCTCCAGGCTTGCTCAGCCTTAAAATTAAGGATGACTGCTATTTACTTAACTTTTTTTTTTTTTTTGAGATACAGTCCTGCTGTGTAGTTCAGGCTGAACTTGAATTTACTATGTAGCCCAGGCCAGCCTCAAACTTGCGACCATCCTCCTGCCTCAGCCTCCGAAGTACCGGGATTTTACAGGTGTGTACCACCCTGCTCAGATTATTTAACACTTGAAATAGTACTACCTGTCTCTGAAGAAGTCTTGCACAGTGTATTCTTTTCTTTATCCTGGTACTGGGGATTGAATCCAATGAACTATATCCTCGGCCCTTTTTATTTTTTATTTCAAGACAGAATCTCACTACATTGAAGAAACTGGCATTAAACTTGCGGTCCCCTCGATTGAACCACCAGAGTGGCTGGGCGTACAGGTGGGCACCACCAAGCCTGGCTTCCTCGCATAATCTTTATCAAACATACGGACAAGACGCGGTGCCATATAATGCAGAAGTTGCGAATTGTTGATAATCTATTCGGGAAGTTAAAGAATTACAAACATTTTAATTAGCCCGAGACAACAATGTGAGTTATCAAAAACTGGTTCCTAGCAAACCAGTTGTATTTGCTGTAATTTTTATGAGAGTTCACAGAGAGAGAGGAACCATTTCAGGCTGGAAAGAGCAGAGGAAGACTAAGCAAGAAGGACTTCAGGTCTTGAAAGGCATCGTATTTGTTAAGTACTTATTGCTCACCAGGCATTTTTACATATTTTTTTTGTCTTTCTTTCTTTCTTTCTTTCTTTCTTTCTTTTTTTCTTTCTTTCTCTCTTTTTGAGACAGGGTCTTGCTATATAGTTCAGGCTGGCCTTGAACTTGAAGCGATCCTCCTGCCTCAGCCTCCCAAATGCTGGGGTTAGAAGTGTACACCACCATAGCTAACAGTATGTATGGTCTACAGCGAGGGAAACTGAGACTCAGAGGGTTTAAACAATCTGTCGTGGGTCACTTAGCCAGTAAACAGCAGAGAGGGTTCAGACCTATATGTATATTCTGTTTTTTGCAGGAGAGAGAGAGAGAGGAAAAGGAAAAAAAAAAAACCCACCAAAGCAATGACAATCAGAAGACTCCAGTCAGGTCTCACTATGAGAACAAGGCAAAGAGGTTTAGTAATAGAAGGGAAATTTGGAGTTCTCCTTTTAAGAGGAGTGGAGAGGTCAGGAAAGTGGAAGTGTGGCTTCCACCTACAAAGTTAGGTAAGAGGTTTGTGAATGGCTGGAAGCTGCAGTGCCAAGAGCGGTGGGCAAACTGTTCCGTGGGGCCTGGAGCCCAGAACGACCTTGTGCGCAAGAGCGACGCACGGGTAGGCAGAAGGAAGGGGCGTTGGGAGGAGGAAGAGGGCGAAGGGGGTGAAGGGGGCGAAGGGGAGGGAAGGAGAAGGAGCCCAAATGAGAAGGAACAGATCAACTACGTGCTAGAAAAGAAAGCAAGAGACGCCGATTCCGTGTTGTGCATGCACCGACAGCTCTGGAGTCAGCTGGGTTGAGATCTCGGCTTTGCCACTTGGGCGCGTGACCTCGGGGTGGTTGTTGGCGTGTCTCAGATTCAGTTTTCTCATTTGTGAACTAGGCCGACTTTAGGGTGGACTTTGCCTTCGACCCCGCCCACCCAGCCCTTTTCACCTCTGCTGATCCAGCTCAGCAGTTGGTCCAGGGATGGCTGATGAAACAAGAAGACAAATCGAAGGGCTGAATTGCGCTTCCAAGAAACTTCTACGTGGCAGCCTTAGCCCCAAATGTGATGTTATTTGGAGACAAGGCCTTTTGGAGTTAGGTTTGGTGAGGCGGCGAGGGCAAGGCCCTCGTAATGGAACTGGCACCCTTGTAAGAAGACTTCTGAATCCTTGTTTCTCTCTCTCTGTCTGTCTCTGTCTCTCTGCGTGCTAGGAACACGGCTTTCACACAACCCTACTGTGATGGCACCCTGCACTTGGACTTCAGGCTCCAGAACCCTGAGAGAAATTTCTGTTGTTTAAGCCCCCGAGTCTGTGGTAATTTACTGTGGCAGCTCCACCTGACCAATACCAAGGGCCTAATTAATAGAGGATTCTGAGAAAGTTTTTCTTTGCTTTACTAGGGAAATCACAAGAAATGTCTTTCTTAGTTATACAAAAAAACCACACAGACGTCTCCCTAACTGTCCCCAGCACCCTCTCCACACCACCAGAGAAATTAACTTCAGAAAAAAGCTGTTGTATAGAACTGAGAGAACTAGAGGAAAATGGGGAGAGACCCCTGATCAAACCATGCCTGAAACCAATAATGTACTTTCAGTTATTCAAATCAGTACAATTTCCCATTTTTCAAGCAGGGTTGTGTCAGGTTTCTGTAACTTGCTGAGTATAGCAAGTTAATGTTATTGTGAAGATAAAAATCAAAGACCTTGGTCCAATACATGGTATCTATAAATAGTGACTGTTACTATTTTAGACAAGCAACTAATTTGTAAGTCACTTAATGTAGCAATCATGACTAGAAGATCTATCAGAAATTTCCAGGGTTGGGGATTTAATTCAAGTGGTAGAGCCCTTGCCTAGCAAGCACAAGGTCCTGAGTTGAATCCCCAGCAACCACCTACCCCCCAAAAAAAGGAAAAAAAAATTTCCAGCCAGGCCCAGTCCCATGTACTTTACCCCCAGTCACATAGGAGGCTGAGGCAGGAGGAGGCCCCCTTTAGGCCCAGAGTTGAAGGCCAGCCTGGGCAGCATAGCAAGAAAGCCCACTCATAAAAAGAGAAAAAAGAAATCAGTGAGGATTATGATGAGCAGAATCTGACTCTGAAAAAGAAAGAAGACTCTAATAAGTTCTAGAGAATGGGCAGTGTTAGATTCTGGTCAACAGGAAAGAGGCCAGCAGAAAAAACAAAGCAGCACTGACATAATGTTGACAACCGTCGTCTCCTTCCTGGTTTCTAGTTTTGTCCGGGGTTTTTCCTGAGTTCCTAACAAGCCCAACAGCCAGCTCTGCTGCAGAAACTTCCTTAAATTCTCTCTGGTCTCATCAGAGCTCCTGTTATTAGTTCCTCTGAAATGGTCTCTTATATAAACGCTACTTCTTCTGTTAAATGTTCGTACTATCAAAACATTTAAGTGAAAATTGTGAAAATTAGTTTATTTCATTCTTACTCAGTTGTACTTTTTAAACAGATAGTAACAGCTAAATTGCATATTTAAAGCAAGGCACTAAAAATCTCGGAAAATTGTTCCAAGATTACACTGTTTACTCAGAGACTAGCAGTTTCTAAACAACACCAGAGTAGCCAGGAAGATAGCTGCTCGCAGCACTTCCTCGAATTGTTGTAGCTGTTGTAGGTAATTAAGTAGTATACAGGGTATGCTTGTTAATGTTTCCTATTTTTATCAAGTTGCTCTTCTGAATTCTGAAAGCTATACAGTCCTTGAATTCTATGAAATCATTTCCTTGTTATTAAGAAGCATGTAAAAGAGATTAAATTAGCAATTATGCTCCAAAAGCAAATGTTAAAGAAACATGTAAGGATGTTCCTTGCAGCATTATTTATAAAAACAAAAAAACCCCAGATATTCAGTGATAGTGGATATCAATTATGACACACGCATACAATGCCATTAAAATACATGCCAAAAGTCTGTACATTCTCATACACCTAAATAAATAATAATACGAGCCAATAAAACACTTTATGTAGCTATGTTTATTAGCACGGAGAGACAGTCCTGTCAGGGGCAGTAACCAAAAGAGAAAGTGATGTCTGTCAACACTGTAGGGGAACCAAGCAGACAAGCCCTGCTGGAGAACCTGGGCAGCTGTGCAGGACACGCAGCAGTACCCAGGGGAGTGTGTGACTGCCAGCCCTGATGGCACCCAGTGGGAATACACTCTGGCAAACCTATGTGGGAAACCTCACGGTAACCTGCGCTTACCTGGAGCACTTAAACTGGAGAGGAGCCGGGCGCGGTGGCACACACTGGCAATCCCAGCACTCGGGAGGCTGAGGCAAGGGGATTGCCCCAAGTTCGAGGCCAGCCTGGGATACATAGTGAGTTCAAGGCCAGCTTGAACAACATAGCAAGACCCTGTCTCAAAAAACCAATAAATAAACTAATTAATGAATTAACTGAATTAAAAATAAAACAAACTGGAGAGGAGAGAAACCAGGGAGATCCTGCATCAGTGGTTGTGGGACTGAAGGGTATGACAGAAAAGGCCTTGGAGACTTGGCTCATTTTAGTTTTTTCCATAAAGAACGGTTTTTACTACATAAATATACACCTTAGGAAATCAAATTATTTTCAACCACTTTCAAATAAAAATTTAGAAGATGTTGTTTGTTTGTAAAGTGGTGAGAACCCTTGTGTTAGCCAGTTTTCCCATCACTGGGACCCAATACCCCACATCTACAATTTAAAGGAGGGGAGATTTAATCTCCTCAGCATCTCTCAAGACAATCAAGTCAACAAGATTAACAGTCCAGACATTAAGATTAAAGATTCAATTTCTCAAACTTCACTGTCTTCCTGGTTTGTGCTACATATGTAGGTGAATGAGAGGTAAAAGTTCCCTTCTGAGCAGAGCTGGTTTCTAACATGTCAGCATTCGGGGTGTGGTGTCACACACGTAGCTCCAGGGAGTCAGGAGATTGAGACAAGAAGATCACTTGAGCCCAGGAATTTGGTGGGGGGCGGTGGTAGGGGTTCCTGGGGATTGAACTCAGGGCCTCGTGCTTGCTAGACAAGCAAGCACTCCGCCCCTGAGCTAAATCTCCAACCCCTAAGCCCAGGAATTTGAGGCCAGTTTGGGCAATACGACAAGAAGCCATCTCTTAAAAAAGTAAAACTAAAAAAAATTAAGGTATCAGTCAATTTGTATAAATTGTGAGTAACCTATCATTTAACAAACTTTTACCATGTTCCTAGCATGTATCCGACCTGGTGCTAAAATGTTAGGTCTGTAATGTTGGATGCAATCAGGTCCTTACCTAGGAGACAGCTCAGACTCCCCATTGTACTTACTGTTTAGCATTATGCATTTTATTGTTTTGCATTTTTAACCCTTGACATTAATCATTGCAAACTCAAAACATTTAATGTGAAATGAACAATGCCCCCAGAATTGTAAGAATACAAGCAAAGCCAAAGTTGGGGGGATGTTGAAGATTTAGCTCAAGTGGTAGAGCGCTTGAGCACAAGGCCCTGAGTTTGATCCCCACTCCCCCCAAAAAAAAGATTGGCTGATTGTTTTTCCCTGCAGCTGGGCAAGCACTCTGACCACTAAGCTAAATCCGCAGCCCCGCACAATTCTGTTAAGCCTTTACTTCTAAACTATATTCCAGAACAAATCATCTCTGTTGAGCAATTCTTTAGTACAATTCGAGATTCTTGAGTATGATTAGCCCGCAAAATTTTCCAAAATCATTGCTGCATTATGTATCTTGCCTATGAAACCAGTCAATCCAGCTGAATTACTAATGAAGGAAGGTATGACTCACTCCCCAGTATCCCCTGCTTCAGTTAACACAGACTGAACCAAATAGCTGGGAAACAGTCACAGCCGTGCCTGTTACCCAGGAAGCCATCCCATCCCCAATTATTACTTTGGCTCTCACAGCTGAGATATTCTGGCCATTCTCATTTCAAGAATGAGTATGACTCAATTCAGGCCAATAAGGGAAGTTTGGTGAAAATTTCTGAAAGTGTCCTCACTTGGAACATCTTATGACCCCTCGATCCCCAGGTAATCCTCATGACCTAGAAAGTCTGTCATCAGAAAATAAATTGCTTAACAGTTAGATAAAGCCCTTGGGAGAGGACAGGACTCTGTGCTATGCTCACCCTAGTTGTGGCCAAGGAGGACCCTGGATAAAGATCTTTCCAGAAGACAAAGCAGAGTTCAACTCGGGAACAGAAAGGAAGTCCTCTCGGGGGCTTGCTTCAGACCACCACTTTGGGTTACCGAGGGCCTCACCCCTCCTCTGCACACACAGAGCTTTGCTATCTTATCTAACAGGACGCGATATGTGTTTTGGAACAGTGACACTGTGCGGTGCTGCCCAGTCTCCAGTTTTCCAACTCTGAAATCAGCTTTCCTGTCTTTGAATACTAGGGCGTTGGGGGTGATTTATTATTCACATATAGCTCTCCTGAGGAACTGTAGCTGGAGCTGACAAAGATGAGAACACAGCACCCCGATGCTGAACTTGGTGCTGAGACCACAACTGGGTGAGGCGCATCTCACATAAGTAGGCCATTTGTGAAGATGTACACAGTGATCAGCCGGATCTGCCCCCCACAGCCAGGCACTCATTTCTGCCAGCTGCCAAGAGGGGTGGCTGCTAGTGGCTCACAGCCAAGTCCCACCCAGAACTGTCCTGCCTCAGATCACCCCTCTCAGGAAAGCCTGCACCTAGCCTTGCTCAGAGGGAAGGAGCAGAGGTGTGAGGGGCGAGAGGTTCAAAGGCCTCTGTGAGCCAGGCCTGCTGCTGCAGGTTTGTAATCCCAGCACTGTGTGTGGTTGAGTCAGGGGATCGTGGGTTCAAGCCCAGCCTGGGTAACTTAGTGATTTAGCAAGATCCTGTCTAGAAATAAAAAGAGAAAATTTAGAAAGACTGTCGATGTAGTCCCTTAGGGCTAGTACCCTGGGTTCAATCCCCGGTACTACCAAAAAAAAAAAAAAAAAAAAAAAAAGCTTCTAGGGTCGTCCCCACTCCACTCTGCACAGGACAGACAACTAGGACAGACAAGGTTTTGTGACAACCGCGTCAAAGTTCAGTTTCTCCCTCCTCCCAGCCCTGCTCCTGGCTCTCACTCACAGTGGTTGATCCCATGGTCTCAGGCGTATAGCCTGATAAGCCCTGCACCCTCATTCCTATCTCAGACTCTGTACCCTGAGAATCCAACCTAAGATAGCTGACAGTGATAATAACGTTGGGAAACACTTACGGAGGGTTTATTATGAGCCAGCCAGTCTTCGTGGGCTGTACCATTATTAATCCTGTGTCGTGGATAAAAAGAAAGAGGCACAGGGAGGTTAAGTCAGGAGTCCAGGTAAAGGTCAAAGCCGAGATCCGAGCCCATGTATTTTGCTTGGAGAGCTCTACGCTCTGAACTGGCCTGCCTCTCAAAGGCTCGGATGGTGCTTACCCTGTCCAGCACCACTGCTGAGTGGTCATGGCCAAGGAAAATAGCGAGTTGCTGTAGGAAGCAGATGCAGTGCAGGTAGAGTTTGGTGATGGCTCTGCTCTCCCCAGCCAAGAGGATCACAGACTCAGGGAGACCCTGGGTCCTTCCTAGCTTCTTGGGGCCTCCCAGAAAGGGCAGTCATTGACCTAAGTCACTGGTAGCACAGCGTCCCCTACACAGACTGAAGATTCCAGTCATCCATTAAGCAGAGAAGGAGCTGGAGATTTAGCTCAGTGGTAGAGCACTTGCCAGCAAGCGAAAGGACCTGAGTTCCATCCCCAGCAGCACCCTCAAATTCCTGTAAGTGAAAAGTGTGACAGGGCCATCTGTTACTGAGGACTAGAAGAAGAGTCAGGAAAACTAAGACTCTGAGACATCTCAGGCAGCCTGGCTCTGCCTTCAGTATCGTGCTGTGGGTATTCCTTCTCGGTAAGGAAGGGGAAGGGCATACAGAGGATGCCAGCAAGCCTGAGTGTGCTAAGAATCTCCAGTGCTCTCCGCCCTGTCCTGGCCTTAGCGTAGTAGCCAGGCTCTTGGGGAAACGGACCTTGACAAATCTCGTCCTGTGCTCCAGATGTTGGTTCCAGAGCTCAGGCCTAAACCCTCACCCCGGTTCTTACCTGTCCCCTGGCTGCGGGAATTGCAACATAGTCAGGGTCACTGTCGGTGAAAATTTGATGGAGAGCATTAGGCAAGTCTTCCTGCACTTCAAGGTGGCAGTGATCTCACCACTTGCCCAAGGAGGAGGTGGCTGGGAGCAGGCAAGTCAGCAGAAGAGCAGGGAAAAGCGCTGGAGGCCCTGAGCCATCCAGGCGCCCTGCTGTTGACGTCATGCTGAGTGGGACTGTCCTCATCTGCAGTGAGAATAGGAGCTGCTTGGAGCTTCACCAGAGCCATCTCGTCCTCTAGACCTAGCCCTGCATGGCTGTACCCATTAAGCGCTAACAGACAATTGGGAAAATATTTAGGGCATTAGTTTGGACCTATTGGTTGCAAGTAGTAAGAGCCAGCTTTGGCTATTGTAAGCAAAAGAAAATCTTTTCGGATCACTGGGGTATTTCACAGAATCCAAGGACAGAGTCACAGCTGGGTCTCAGAGTAAGACAAAGTCCAAAACATTGCGGGGCATCCAAGGGCCCTCATTCCCCATCTTCCTCCAGGGCTTCTGCCTTTTTCTCGTTGCCAACAGACTGTCTCTCTTCTTCAGCCCACATTGCAAAACAAGAATACACAGAGCTCTCGAGTTTTCTGTGTCACAGCAAATGCAGAGAGAAACCGGTTTATTGTCTCTCCTTCCTCTTTTCCTCTGTTTTCTGTCTTTTGAAATCTCTCTGCCTCCATTTCAAAATTTCCACAGAATAGATTCAGCCCAGCAAGGGTCAGGCAATAAGCCCTGAGCTAATAAACGAGAGCCGGAGCTGGCGACTGGGGCTGGAAGGTCGGGCGCAAGGCCACTTCTCGGAAGTGGTTACTCTCGCTGAAGGGTAGGGATGGAGTGGGTGGGGAGAACAGTAAGGGACAGAAAGTCCCAGCAAAAGTCCTGCGAACAACAGTGAAAGGGACTTGGGAGAAAATGGAAACATTTATCAAAGTTACGGGATTATTTCTGAAGTCATTCTTTTAAATTTCGTGTTTGAGAACAGAAAACATTGCGTAGCAGTTAAAACTAAAACTGTTGCCACACAGAGGGAGGCCTGTCGACATCTTTCCTGGCTGTACTGCTTACAGCAGCTCAGCCTTGTTCTAGTTTATTGAAAGTCAAGTGGGCAAAATACCTGCCCAAGAGTTGAGGATGAAATCAGTTAACTAGGCAATGTACTTAGCACTATATTGATGTGCAGAAAGTGCCTTATATAGAGTAGCTGATCTTATTTATGAATAAGATTAGCTACTTTTTCCTTTCTTGGTTAAAATGCAATTTTTAAAAATTGGGAGAAAAAGCACTTAGCATATGTGGGGCCCTGGGTTCAATCTCCAGCACTCTTCCCCTCTAAAAGTACTATTTGAGCAAGAAATAAAAAGTGGAAGTGCAGGGGATGGAGCTTTTGCTCAGTGGTTAGAGCACTTGCCTAGCAAGCACAAGGCCCTGAGTTCGATCTCCGGCACCCCACCAAAAAAGTGAAAGTGTCAGAGGATTTCTGCTGTCTTGTCTGAACCGAGCCGCCCATCACTGGTACCAGGCCGTGCGGCTGACAGTCAGGTGCTCCCTGCGTGAGATGTGGGTACGTCATCCTTGAGAGAGGAGTCTGCAGCGCCGCATTGCCGTATCAGTGAAGCACTAAGGAATGTCCTCCAAGGAGACCCGACAGTAGCAGCACCATTAGCCGCATCTTCTCTAGCCATCTCACATTGATTTTTCCCCTGCGCTTCCTGAGCACAGACGCTGCAGAGACTTCAACGAAGGAAAGAGTGATTCTTCTCTTACCTCTGCAACTGCTGATTTAGAAGCTCTCTGCAGTCACCCTGGTAACACAGAGGTGAGCGAGAGAAGGGCATCACCATGCTGCACAAAAAGCCATTATTTCCAATGTAAGCCTGATTTGTTTTAGGAGCCTGGAGGTTCTGCTGAAACTTTTTGTTTAGGGCGGGGGATGTGGCTCAGTGATACAGCAGATGTCTAGTACATGTAAGGCTCTGGGTTCAGTCCCCAGCACATAAACACACATGCACACACTCTTTTCGTTTAGTTTTTATTCCAGTAAGTCATATGTTCATAATAGAGTTGACCTATAGTTAATGTTAATTTGGTTTATCTTAACATAAAATGGTTTTGTTTAAAGTTTGCTTGTTCTTTGAATTACTGCTGCCACTCCATACATCACTTTTGTTTTGTTTTGTTTTGTTTAGTTGAGATAGGGCTCAATATGTAGTCCAGGCTGGCCTTGAACTCATGGCAATCCTCCTGTCTCAGCCTCCTGAGTGCTGGGATTACAGCATGCGCCCCCATACCTGGTCTGTAACATCTCTTTTTTTGGTGCTGGGGATTGAACTCAGGGCTTTGTGCTTGCTAGGCAAGCACTCTAACTACTGAGTTCAATCCCCAGCCCCTATAACTTATATTTTTGACCGGCATTTTAGCTATCCATTCTCATTTAGCAGTGGAAGCCTGATGATTCTCTGAAATAAATGTGGTGAAGAAGTACTGCCTTGAAATCTTTATTTTTAATTAATTAATTTAATTTACTTATTTTACAGTGCTAGGTATCAAACCTAAGGCCCTACACGTTCAAGTACAAGCTACACCTCAGGCCTAATTAAAAATTTAAATTAATATATGACATGCTACATGCTTAGATTAATATATGACATGCTACATGGTAAGCACTCTGCATACCATGTGATATTTTAATACATGTGTATATATTGTATAGCGTTCAAATCAGAGTTAGCATATTTGTCATTTCTTTTTGTAAAGCTGGTTTATTTATTTTATTTTATTTTGGTTTATTTTTAATTAAGTAGACTCATCTTTGAAGAGGCTCATGTTTAAAAAAAATTACTTCCAATTTGGCAGATTGTACTGATGTGTTTCGGATCACAGAGTTGCTCACTGCAGCAACTCTGCATTTTAGTAGGAGCTGGCTTATATAATAATTGGAAGGAAAGCCCATTTTGTACTAGGATCAAAAGAAGAAAGTCGGGTGTGCTGGCACATGGCTGTGATCTCAGCACTTGGGAGGCTGAGGCAGGAAGATCACCACAAGACCAAGGCCAGCCTAAACTACATAGAGAAACCTTGTCTCAAAAAAAAGAAGAAGAGAAGAGGAGGAGGAGGAGGAGGAGGAGGAAGAGAGAGAGGAGAAGAAAATAGGCTAATGCAGTTCATTCCAGCTGTACACATAAACTAAAAAACAATTACAGCACATTGTAATCATGCTGGATCCCACCACCCAAATCCTATTTTTGTTTTGTTTTGTTGTGTTTTGAGACAGGGTCTTACTACATAATTAAGACTGGCCTTTAACTAACTATGTATCCCAGGCTGGCCTCAAATTTGTGGCAGTCTTCCTGCCTCAGCTTCCCAAGTTCTGGGATTACAAGCATGTACCACCATGCCTGTCCTATAAACTCACTCTTGGCGTCTTTTGATCTGCAATATCGCTTCCTTCAACATCTATCAAATGCAAAGGGACAAGGAATGACCCCATCTAGCTATCAAGCCACCTAAGCTGGCAAGGCACCAACTGTGTGAAGGTTGTATGTACCTAACATGCTATTCACCAAGTCATTTGTCATCATGTCATCTTTTTTGTGAGAAAGGTATCATTATGTAATCCAGGCTGGCCTTCAACTCATTGTGTAGCTCAGGATGGCCTTGAGCTCACAGCAAGCCTCTTGCTTCGGCCTCTCAAGTGCTGGGATTACAGGTATACACCACACCTGGCTCTACAACTACTTTTTTTTTTTTTTGGTGCTGGGGATCAAACTCGGGACCTTGTGCTTGCAAGGCAAGCACTCTAACCACTGAACTAAATC